>JAOBYH010386610.1:0-15789 GCA_025403525.1 Umimayanthus kanabou | reverse complement strand
CCCCCCCCCCCCCCCCCCCCCCCCCCCCCCCCCCCCCCCCCAAAGCCACTGATCTGTGTCATTTTCTTTATGAAATCCATCGATATGTGGTTATTTTTACTGAAATCTGGATCCGCAAAAGTTCAGCAAATCAAAGAAGAACCATTGACCAAAATTAGTTTCAGACTGATCACATTGAAACTCAACAATATCAGAAGAATAAATATATCATTATGAAACAAAGTTTAAAAGCGGCAATTATTGTTAAAAATTTTATTTTGGTCATGGAATACTGACAAGGTTTTGCACCTTTGTGGTGTATAGACAAAGGGCCGACAATGAAAAATCTGTGATCTGAGCAAATTTTAGAATCCACGATCTGAACATCAAAGCAGTCAGAATCTGAAATCTGTTGTCGATATATAACAACTGATCCGTGATCCGCCAGTTTTGAAAAATTTGTGAATCCGTTGACTTTTTTATCGAAATCCGTAAATCCGTGCTTGTTTTGGGGTCAAATCTGTCAACTAGGTTTACAAGTGCCAAACACGTAACTTACCATCGACTAAGACAGTGCGCTCGTGGTGGGAAGTCAAATTCCATGTCGAACATGTCCAATACAGCATGGGGCAAACCATCCTCAAAATCTTTGAGACAAAATATGTGTATATATATAATATGACACTACTAAGTAGTAGAGTCATATTATCTTAAATATGCTACCCAGTCACCAATTTTATTACTAGTAATTTTGATTATACAATAATCACTTATCAACCATATACTATTCCAACAACTTGTTGTGCAGCTGTAAGTACCAATTGAAACCAATCCTGAACAAAAATAAAGGCAAAATATTCAGTGGGGATTGAATATAATTATTTTTATAATTGATTGATCAGTGTAATTAATTTTCACAGCACATGACTATTGACAAGAAGATATTAAGTAATTACAGGTCTAAAGTATCACACTTATGACTGATTCTAACTGACCTTCATGGTTTGGGCTTTGTGAAGAATTACTTTTTCTGGACTTCAGTTGATGATAGGACACGGAAAATGAGAAGTTGGCAAATGCAATTATGTCAGTTTGGACTGTCCACTGATCTTCTTTCTCCTGCCAACATAATACTCAGAAGTTAGCAATGTTGTTAAAACTACAGCGTAACATGGCTCATTCAATGAATCCACTGATTCTGAAGCCAGTAGAGTGACTCATAAAGCTAGGACTTAAAATTAGCTACTAGCTGGCCAGATATGCATCTAAACTTTTCCAAATCTTATGTTTTAACAGCGGCTAAAACTCTAAAACCAGTCACAAAAGAGCAGCTGAAGTTTGAGTCATTGAAGCCAGTCTTTGTAGATTATGAAACAGATCTATATAAGTCAGAACAAGTGTCACCCCCTGAACAGAAAACTTGATAAATTTATCATAGGCCAGGCTGCATTCCTCACAAGTTGATGTACTCTTTTAAAAACCCTCTCAGCCCCAAACATGCCATACATGTGTGAGGTATTGCTGAATTCTCCTAAGCTGTCTCAGTAGTTTCCTTGTAAACAGGTTGGGAGAATTTTGTTTCTCATCTTAGATATAAATTGCTGTGACAGTGTATGATCATTTGCTTTATTCTCATTACCAAACAACTTATTTTTTGTGGATAATAAAAGGAGAACTTACATACTGATAAACTGGCCGGGGCTGAAAGGGTTAGTATATACAGTGCATCCTCAATTATCCGAACCTCGATTATCCGAACACCAACTTGGGTCATTCTTTTTTTATCCCAAACAGATGTTCGACTAACAATAGTGAGTTGAAACGTGGCTTCGTCGAGTGGCCTGAATGTTTAAAATGCCGTTTAAAACAAGATAAATATCAAATAAATGTCTTTGTTGGCATACAATTACAGTCTCCTTTCTTACCTTATCATTGTCCAGTCCATTATCTACATAATATATCCATTTTGATGGTGATTTTAACGATAAAGGTCATCCTCGATTATCCGAATTTTCGGGATATCCGAACGGCCCATCTTTAAATTGAGTTCAGCCTGTTCGGATAATCGAGGATGCACTGTACTGACATTTTCTATATAATTTATAGCTGATTCAACTGGAGCATGTCAAGTATGGTATCTTGCTCAAGGACCAGCTGCATGAAACTTTGCTGTGGAAGTTTACTCTTCAGTCAAATAATCAATCATTTCTATTTAATGAGGGTCAAAATGCTTGACAGTGAAAACACTGACAAACTTGTGGCCCTCCTCCTCACAGCCCTCCACACCTACATCTGTCATTGTTGCATAGGATTTTCTAATGTTTTAACATGTCTGGTGTTAGACTAACATGAAATGTACCTAGCTTTTATCTAACTGAACAGATCCAAACTAATGACCATTGGGTTATGGTCAGCCCGGACCACCTATTAGTACCTCATCCAGATATTCCAAACCTTGGCAATGAAAAAAAAGGTTTTCTTTGCGGTGAAGGTGAAAACTTCAAGAGGTCTCATGGGGCTTGCCCACCGGGAAAATTCTGATAATATACATCTCTGAGATGCCATTTCAAGTTTCAGTGAATGTTTTGAATGGTCAATGCAGACAGCACTCAAAGTTGAGGCAAACCAATGAATTACCACACCCAAAAAAACACAGGCCCATACTATAGCTAAAACGTGAAATGTAAAACAACACTGTCAACAAATAATACAAAGCAAAAAAAAGTATGGGTACAACAGAAAACCGACAAAGGGTACCGCATTAAAGACCAGTGATTTGTCAGTGAAGCAGGGAAATCGTTTTCTTCCTCTGCCACCAGAAAGTAAAAAAATGGGAGATTATGAAGGAAAATGGGAGGATGGAAATGATCGCCAAAAACTGGAGGTTTCCAGCCAAAATGGGAAGGCAGGAATTTCTGCTCATCATTGTGGCAATATATAGCTTAGTAATTTCTTATCTGCAGAGCTGAATATCACCCCATTGGAACCGTGTTACCCCAAACCACCAAAATGTTTCAAACTTACATTTTCATTTTTCTTTGAGGGAATGGGATTCAGCTTACTCTTCTGCTCACCACCAAACTTCTGTAAACTCTGTTGATCAAATGGGAAAGATTTGATGACTCTTTTTCCCAAAGTATGAGGATTGATTTACAAGTAGGAAGGATATTTCGTGGATCCCTAGTAGATCTTGGAACACAAGCAATTATTTTTAGTGGTCATACATAAATATATATACATGCTCCCCATGGGGCTTTTCAGCAGCCTGTTCAAAGCAAGTATATGGTTCAGTGGTTGAGGGTCTTAACCAGACTGCTATCAACAGTTCTTTAGGATTTCTGCTGGAGACATTAAGTTGTGCCCTCAGTTAACAGTCCACAACACCAGGATTACCCTACTCTTATTGAGAAGTGTGTGGGTTCTCTTTTCTCCCCTGAGAGACTAGACCAATGGCTTAACGTCCCTGTCCACAGATGGTGTGGCGAATGAAGGTCACCCAAAGTTCAACCCTCAACCAGGCCAGGGATTGAATCCGGTCCCAATCCTTCTGGTTGGTAGTCAGAGAACTGACCATCTCCATACAGATTTTATTAAGCTCCTAAATATAAAATCTATAACGAAATACTGAAACAATTTGATCAAAATAATTAATACCTGCACAAAAGAAGGCCTCCTGCTCCCCTCATCTAGTTTCCATTCGTGTATAATTTCTTCAAGTCTTGCAATGAATCTGGTATGCAAATTTAAATTAAATTAAAAAATAATTTTAAAAAACTTTTAATATTCACAATGTAAGAGTACTCATGCATTTTTAGTTAGCAGAATGATATAATAGATCCAATAAAAAAATCTTAAGTAAACAAAAAGGCAAATGGAAAGTGATAAAAAATTAATGTCTAAATGACATGAGGGCACTCCAGTTTGTGATATCAGGGGTTTTTTTTAATATTATATATAACATCTTTTATCACAATTCAGGGAACAAAGTGTGTTAAACCTAAACATTTTAAGCAAAACTTTTATTTTGGTGAGGCATAAAGTTTTTGCTGGGTGCAAATATCAGTGAGCTAATTTGCTTCTATTTTGTTTGAGTAACGACGAGTGTCTATATCACACTTCATGTTCAGAGTGTAAATTTATGACTCAAACATCATACTGCACACCAACTTTGCCGAGCTTGTAAAAGTTTGTAACCTTGGGGTTTCGTTGGGTATACAAATGTGAGGGGGAGAGGGGCTTACATCCAGGGTGGTTTAGTATTAGTGGTATAAAAATATGTTTTGAAACAATCAGATCTTAACTCTCCCCAAAATACATTAATACAAGCATACTGGTACATGCCATTTAGCAGTGATATAACCAACTCTTAGGCCTGTATGCTAAGGCTAGCAAAATTTTTTGACACAATACCATAAATTACTCCCCTAAATTACTCCCAGAAAGCATGAAATCATATTTTATTTTGTAGTTTGTAACTTATTTCTTTAATACATAATATGTATGATTTTGTTAGAGCACATAAATTAACATTCATGACATAAAATGGATAGGAGAACTTTTATGAAGACATGAAGCCTTGTTCATTAAAATTCCATTCAAAAAACATTGAAAAAGATATAAGTTACAATTTACAATACAGTTTTAAAGGCCTCATATTCTTTCTCCTGGGCTTGCAAATGTACTAGAGGCTGGCTATGCCTAGACCTTCCAACTCTCACGGTTTGACCGTGAGACTCACGGTTTCGGGTGTCATCTCACGGTCTCACGGTTTAACCTCTAAATCTCACGGTGAGCCGAAATGATTGAGAAGTGATCAAATTCAGTCTGAAATCAAGCCTGTGGTATTTTCTGTACTTGCTTGGCAGTCATATTTGTGTAGGAGCATTGTGGTGGCTCGGTCCCCTGGGTAAAATTTTGATTCATCGTACTCTAGATGGCGGAACGAAGCAGTGATGAGAAACAACTCACAAACTCTAAGAAGGCAACCAAAGTATACAGAATCAGTGATGAACAAAACTAAGTAGTTTGAACATTGTTAGTACTGTTAGTGTTATATTTTCTTCATTTTGGAGCTTTTATGCAAATCTCAAGGTTTGAGGCCCAAATCTCAAGGTTTTTTCCTATTCATTTTCCAAACCTCAAGGTTTGGGGACTCCAGAGGTTGGAAGGTCTGTATGCCAATATGATTAAAATTATTATTTCAAACTCTACTTGCAGTAGAGCTTCCTAACTTTTGATTTGAATTTTGCTATTTACATGGAAACGCAGAACATAAAATAGAGAGGGGCACTTGCAACTTTATAACCACAATACACACCTGTAATGTATAATACATGGGTCTAAGTATGGGGGCTTATAACCTGATTATTATTTTTGTTAGCAGGAAGCGGGGCTTAAAAATGGGGAACTTATAACCAGGGGGGGGGGGGGGTCTTTAATGTGGAACTGTATGGTAATTTATATAACAAGATTTTAAAATGTTATTTTCGTATTACAGGCACTTGGTGGCAACTTGACAACTCTGATCTTCTCTCTTATCTGAATACTATTGACCCACAATCATTATAATTAATAATTACAATAACTCCTTTAATTTTAAAGGCCACCCATCTCGACTTGCCTCCTATGGTTATTACAGGTGGCCTGCACTCAATTTCTGTTACCTTTCTACCTTTTGTAACTAAATTTACTCAGGAGTGCCAACCTAAATAAAGATTGCTGTTCATAGTGTTTTTGGTGGTCGTGTTGTTGTAAAAAGGACAACCACAAAATACCGGGCAATTATCCTACACTGTACTACAATAGACAAGTTGCACATATTGAACGTATACATGTTTATGGTTCCAATCATAATCATAACGATGTACTCTACAGCAAAAAAATAATAATAATAATTTCAGCTTCTTTACTCTTTACTTTAGTTTCTTAATACTAGCCAGTACCTTTCCCATTCGGAAGCCGTTGTAAAATCTGTTATCTCAAACACTTCTGATTCCTCTGCCATAATTGGGAAAAATTACAACGTTATTTTTTCAACTGACACTTATTCCAAGCATTGGATTAGATTAACAACAACGTGTTAGGAACTGTTTCAAAGATTTTCTCAACAGTCACGTCGTCCGCCATTTTGTTTTGGTTCTGCTGATGACGTCTGTTTTACCCGCTGGAAACTGGGTCCTAGTGTCACGTGGTTGTACACAGTCCATTGACTGTCACGAGTTTGCGCGTCCAAGATCTGTAAACACTAAAATAGAACGGTGCGAAAGTCATGATTGTTCCATTGCCGATATTCGTTCGTATTGTAGTGATTTGTCTCACCGATGTCTCGTACTCCTCGTGAATGGACTATTAAGTTTCACGAAAGGCACGGCCGTTATGTTACTTTGACCGATGGAAGCACATGCGCCCGAAGAGATGGAGATACTTACGATCATGGCGTTGTGTTCAGCCATCGACAACTTTCTATTGGAGAAATTTTTCAGCTGCAAATCGACGAGCTAGAATCGAAGTGGGCTGGCTCTTTGGTAAGTGATGAGGGATATATTTATTGAATGCTCGTATAAGTAAATTCCTGCCTATGGCTTTATAGCAGTAAGTAAAGTATAACACATCTATCGAGCCAATGGCAAACATGCATCATTGACAGTAACACGACACGCGCTCTTGGCGTCATGCACGGAATAGAGTAAACTTGTCTGGCTAATCGTTAAACGACTGCTGCTTGACAGTTTAAAAACATATTTGTAATTATGTATTTTTTAAGATGTTACTTATATATTTTTTAAGATGTTACTTATATATTTTATGAGTTATTCTACCAATGAATCCAAAAACATTAACTGAAAACGATTTACCTCCTGGTGTCTGTTTGTGACGTCATAAACTTTTACGTCACATACCAGCTTGTGTCCACATCTAAAAGGATGATCATAGATTCAGTTGGAAAACAATTTTCAATGAACTGTTATATTAAGTTTGCCTAAGGCTGCTGGCTAACAAATTACAAAGATAATTATGATCATACTTGTACCATGAGATGGAAAAGAACTCTGAAAAAAATTGTCAAAAAGAAGTAGAAAATCAATTAAGCTTGACTTTCATTCTAAGAGTTTAAAATAATGTTTGAAACTTCCACATCCTTTCAAATATTATTCTTCCTTTTTGTGGAATATTTGTCAGAGATTTGTGTTGAAGAAATCTGTCTCCAGTTACAAGCCTGCACACTTGTGTGTTGGAAGTATGTTTCTGATGATAAACTGGGATATTTTTTTAAAATGGCCCATTATAATGTTTATGCCAAATGATAATAATAAAAAACTTTGGTTTCTTGTCAGCACCTGCATTTCAAAATTTTGCTGCCGTAATCTTTTATTTTTTCAAGATATTTTTAAAAAATTTCCTTTCTGATGCTCTTTCAATCAGAGTTGAGCTAAATGACTGCTGATAAGATGCTGATGACTGTTTTCTGCAATAGATTCATAACAGTTTAATATTTTGAAAAAAAACAAGTTGTGCTTAAGTGTTCAATTTGAACACATATTGTGAAGATGTTAAAGACTGTCTATATGGTGGCTTAGACAGTCTTGCTATATGAAACATTTGCAACTGTGTATTTATTTTTCAAAAGAAGAAATAAATTAGATTTGTAGACTACTTTTGAGAAAGCTGTTTTTTCTGTATTGGCAAGTAAACTGGATGTGGGTTTTGATTAACAAGCGTTGATAAGGTTAGTTTTTTGCCACGAGATTTGGTCTGAAGCTGGCATTTCAAGCATTAGCACTTGAGCAGAACAGACTGAGGGATTGTGGGGGAATTAGAACTTTATATTTGGCCTTCAATGCAGTCATTTGCATGTTTTTCAACTCTATCAGTAAAAATCTATCATATACATTGAACAAACATAAAATTATGTTCATATGAAAGCCATACATGTCCACTTAACGTTGGTCAATAATTGTAAAAGCTTGAGAGTGGAGGGGGGCAATGGGCGGGTATTTGACTAAAATCATCAATGTCTTATGAAACATTCCCATCACGTCCACCACAATAGAAGAAATCAAACGATAAGTCAAACCCTGCCCATTGTCCAGTTTACATAGGGATCAGGGTCATCATAGCGGAGGGGTTGGCGCAGTAGTAAGATCTCTGTCTCCCAATCCTGAGGTCCACCATTCAATCCTTGGCTTGGTTAAGGATTGAATATTTGGGTGACCTTCTTTTCAACTAAAATTCACTTGGCTTTCCATCCTTCTGGGGTCAGTAAAATGAGTACCAGCATACATGGACCAATTTGAAGTGGCTGCTAGAGGCCCCATTATACATGTATGCTTCCGGTCCGCTAGGGGCAAACTGATCATTGTATAGCGCCTTTGAGCATGTTCATATGGAAAAGTTGCTACAGTATGTATAAATGCACCACTTTACTTTACTTTTTTACAGTACATTATTTGATAGCTATATTAGAAAGGAAAAATGTAATAAGTTATTTCTATTTGACCCATTAAAGGGCCTTACATAGCTTTATACATCTGGGGAGGCATTAAAAACTTCTGCAGCTGTGAAATGCTATTTCCAGCATTTTTGAAGTGGTATTCTCTGAAACTTCAATGAAAACTTTTTTGCTTGAGGGGAGAGGGGTGGAGGAGTTTTCACCCCCCAGCCCTCCCCCCTTACTATGTATGGCCCTGCATTGCTTTGAGAATAGGGACAGTAGACCAGCTAAAAAAGACATAAAAATTTAAATAAGCTTCTTATCCTCCAAAACCCCGGGAAGTGTGTTAAATTCAGTCGGTATCCAGAGTTGGCCAACATTTTATAGTTCAATCTTTTTATCTGGAAACATGAAGTTCAGTGTTTGTAAAGTAGTGTTTGAAAAATTGAGGAAACATGGTTACCTGAATCCTAAATGTTGGCCAGAATTTGTCTGTAAGGAAATATACCCAGATTGGGTAGAAACGTTAACCCACTGTTGTTTACCTATATATGGGTAAATTAAAGCTTACCCCAGGAAGAGAAAACTATCAGAAAATCAATAGTCAATGGCTGTGGGTCTCCCGGATACTCACCCCCCCCCCCCCCTTCACCCTGAGACAAGTCAGTGAACTTTGTATCACTGGTAATTTGCAGAGGTTTGGAGTAACAACAAAGAATCCAAATTGCCCTCAGACCCGAATAGTAAGGGCTGTGACAGACTTGTTCACCGAGGATGAGACTGAATATTGGATGCTATCTGGGTGCAGAGTGCACAATGGACTTCAAGAGAAAGAGTATCACTTCAACATGCACAATCTGGGAGTGAATGATTGTGTAGGATTGCAAGTCACAACGGAGGGGAATCTAAAGTATTACGTCAACAAAGTTTGTAAAGGAGTTGCGATGTGTGGCATTCCTACAAAAAAGCCTGTGTTTGCAATTTTTGATGTTTATGGAAGAACAAAGCAAGTCTCATGGAAGTATTATGGAGGTATGTTTTATTCAAAATTGCCAATGTTTGAATAATTTATTATTATTGCTTTGGAACTGACATTTTTCAATAATTATTTATTTATTAATTAATTTGTTGTAAAATCCAACTTGTAAATCTTTTAGACTTTTTAACTACCTAATATAAACTAATTTCATTTATGCAGTCAATTCAGTCTTTAACACTTAAAGTCAAAGTTCATATTATTTATTCTTGTCTTTTGATATTATGTTTTTTTTTATCTCATTATTTTTATATATTTAAGTACTGTTAATATCAGATTTTGGTTGAGTTTATTCCGGTCTTGTATACTTCCAGTTTTATCATAGTTTGTATTGTAAATAGGCAGACAGTTATGTATATAGATAGACAGTTAAATTTTAACCTTTTGCCTGTTCGACCCAGCCACTAGTTGTACAGTTTTTACTGTTGTATGTTACCCACATTAAATAAAGTTTTTATTTTTGTTATTATTATTATTAATTATTAATTATTACTATTATTGTTATTATTATTATTACATATATATATTTATCTAATCCTTACATCTTTCTTATTTGCTCCACAGCTGAACGGCTTGAAGAATTAAGCAGGTTAAAAATTCTTCAACTCGTACCAAAAGAGGCACTTCTAGATGAACTTCCTCTGCCTAAGAGAATCGTAGAATTTGTCAAGCACGGCTGCTAACATCTGTCAACTGCTGGGTGACAAGGGATCTCTTTAAAGTGTTAACAAAATAATCATATTTTTTAAAGTTCATGTGGTGATAGCAAGTAGCTCAATTTTCTAAGCTACCAGGTTTATATATTTATTTATTACTTAACATAAGATACCAGTAATTGAAATATTTCTGACCAGTTGGTTGGGTATTTGGGAACCTTAAATCAGATGCAGATTGCAAAATTAAGCAAAAAATGGTAAATGTTAGAACTGGATAGAATATTCAGTTTATTGGCAGACTAGATCTACCTTGTGATTGTAACTTTTGCAAGCCTTTGTTTGTAGCCAGAATGTATTTTTCAAAGACCTTTTTATGTTTAAAATCCCAGATATTTAGTACCCCTACACATAAAGGTCTAACCATTTGATATGTGGGGGGAGGGGAGAGTCAAGTATGACATTAAAAACTAGACATTAAATTTAGAAAAATCTAATTTTATTGATTCGTATGTACATTTGTGTTTCTTTTTTACATTGTCTTTAGCCTGCGAGCCGGCTCATTTTCCACAATTTTTGCACAAATGAGCTGGCTCACAGGCTACGTTGTCTTTTGAGGTTTCAATTGGTCATGCAATTTCTTTTATGTAACTTATCACCCCTGTCCCATGATATCAAATGGTTGGTCTCCAATTATTGTTTTAAATGTACATAAAATACTTGTTTATATTATTATATTTTGTGTATGAATAGATGCAAAGATTAGAGTAGTGCTGGACATATGAAAATCAAAGTTTACATAGATGCTTTGTGCATGCTGAAGACATTTCTATTCTAAAAATCTAACCTCTTGGAAACTCTAATTTAATGTCTCCATTTATTAATTAATATGAGTCTTTAAGTAATGACTACAGGATTATTTCATATATGTTTATGTCATACTTATACCTACTGTTAAATTGAAAGACAATTTTCATCTTTTTTTAGCACAATTTCATTTGTCAGTTAATAATATTAGTTAACCCTCTCAGCCCCAAACATGCCAATGTGATGTATTACTGAATTCTCATAAACTGTCTATAGTTTCCTTATAAACAGGTTGGGAGAACTTTGTTCTTCATCATAGATAAATTGCTGTGTATGATCATTTTCTTTGTTCTTTGTTACCAAACAACTTATTTTGTGTGGACAATGTGAGGAAACTTGTATACTGATAAACTGGCTGGAGCTGAATGGGTTAAGATCAAGAGATTTGCAAGATATATCAAACAAACCAAGAGTGTGTGAATCACGACATCTATTGTGTAAGCACGTGAAGGAAATCTGAGGTGTGTGATGCTCAGTTCACTGGTATGTCTGGTATTGTTGCAAAGTGTGATTGTTAACTTTCAGAGCTTTTTGTAAATATTTTGTTTAAGTTCTTTTTATCATATAAAGTCAGTGATAACTTTCACTTACAAACAAAATGATAGGACTATTGTTGCAATTTGTATTATTTATTGAGTATTAAATCATAGTGCCTATTAAATATAACAATAAAATATTGAGAAGTTGACTAAAAGTTCAATCATCTTCTGTTTTGTGGGGGGTCTGTACTGACTTGTACCCAGTCCCCTTGTTAAGGTTTTTTATTCGAGGGAAAATGGGGCGAAAGAAAGTGAAAGGTACAAGAGGAGGTGCATTTTCTTTGTGCCTGGACTTTTTCTTCTCTTTTTCTCATAAGAATGACTGTGTACAAGTCACTTGTCTGTACATATCCTTTCCAGTTGGTGTGTTTCAAGAGTAGAACCATTTTATAAATTTAAAATTATCAATAAATTAAATCAGTTTTTTTTTACCTCAAAGCCTTCCTAGAACTTTGTTTGACTCAACACACAGCACATGAAACATCAGTCATCAACTAGTGTTACATTTAGTGCACTTAAATGAACAGGCAGCTAACATTTTTTCTTAATGCATGTTTACTTGTTACTTTCTAACATATTGCTTTCATTCCTATAATAAACCAGTTGGATCTTCTCTGACTTGTGATTGAACAGAATAAATGAAAGTTACAGTAGCATTTTTATAATATTACTTTACAACATGTTGTGTTTTCTCCACAATATCGGTGCAGCACTTGATGACTCATCCCAGGGGGTGCAAAGGTGGACTCTCCTCAATTATTTTGGGGGGGCTGTATGACGCGCTTCGTGAAGTCTTTTCCCGATCAAATTACGCGAATTTCCCACCAAGTCTCAGACCTGATGCTAACACTGATACGCATTTGTGGGGCCGTAAAACGTCTTTCAAACGTCATACGGCACATCTCCGCTGAATCGTCCAAAAAATCTCACCAAAATGTGAAAACCTGCATGTATACCCAATTTCAGGCCAAAGTCGCATGAAAACCGCAAACGTGCACAGTATCACTGAAAACACTAAGACCTTTAAAATGTCTATAAATTCTCGCTTTCACACAGGGTCTGGAAAGGGGGGTCCTGATCCCACATTCCCGCTCCTTTTTTGCAAGAATTCCGCATCCCACTTTCTTTTCATATCGATATCCCGCATCCCGTTTCCAATTTCAGCGAATCCCGCTTCCCAGGAGCAGCCAAATCCCGAATCCCGCACCGTTTTTTAGTGAAATCCTGGATCCCGAAAATACCCTTCCAGACCCTGTTTACATGGAGTAGTTTGTAAAGTCATTTAAGAAAACAACTCTCTATAACGCTGTCATGGTTCTGACCAACTTTGTAGCGGCAACACAAAGTTCCGCTACGTTCTCTGGACATCGTGAGGAGCGCTCACTGTCTACTTGCCACAGGTCGACTGGCTTAATTTTTTCTTTAAACAAAGAATGTTTAATTTTTTCTATACATAACATAAAGAATCAAGTTTACTTTTTTCCATCGAAGGACTTTGCGAAAGTCTACGCTCACTGCCTCCTCAAATGTATATAAGAATCTGGAAGCTTAATCGATCAATCAATTATTTATTTATTAACACCTAAAGAATGTAAAGATTTACATTACAAATACGAAAAGTACAATCCAGCTGCAGTAACCAGAGAGTTAATGAGACAGTTGGCCGTTAAATAAGTATATACAATAGAAGTAAGGAAATTTTTAGGCTGAATAGTTGCAAATGAAATTGAAATTAGTACCAATAATGTGGTAATAATACCAACAAGTGAATAAATTATTATTATTATTATTATTATTATTATTATTATTATTATTATTATTATAATGATAAGGAAGCATAAGGACGGAGCAAAACACGTAGACTACAATCAGAGTGTCCAACCTTTGCTTTGAGCAAAATCGGGGCATTTCTTTAAGATTACAGTAAATGTATGGGAAATCAACAAGAATCAAATTTAGCAATTACAGCAAATGTATGGAAAAGAACCTCGTAAAGAATCGGGGTACCTCGCCTAAATCGGGGCGGTTGGACACTCTGCACAATGTAATATACAATCACAAAGCAGGAAAAAGCCAATAGGTGAGCAATCTGTAAAACTGGATTTAAATTAGTAATAAGCAATAATAAGCTTAATAAAGTTTCCTGATCCTTAGAAATTCGTAACTAGTTTTATTCATATCCTTGACGGGTGAAGTAACCTTCAAAGGCTTGCCAATAGAAAAAACGTTTGGAAACTAAATAATTCAAAGCATTTAATTTTGCAAAACTAGGCAGTTTACCCATGAACTGATAAGCGAAGCGCAAGGGTATAAGTGTTTGTAACGTATACAATGGCAAGTTGTTTTGATTGTTGTTGTTATTGTTATTGTTGTTGTTGTTGTTTTATTGTTGTTGTTTTATTGTTGTTATTGTTATTGTTGTTTTATTGTTATTGTTGTTATGTTATTGTTGTTGTTTTATTGTTATTGTTGTTGTTTTGTTATTATTATTATTGTTGTTTTATTGTTGTTGTTGTTGTTTTATTGTTGTTGTTGTTGTTTTATTGTTGTCAGTACACTTTTTTTTATAAAAACGTCTAAATTTGGGTCTCAGACTGGATGTTATTAAATAATTATTTCAGGGATTTCAGCCTCAAATGTCCTTAAAATGTTCTTGTTTCCGTTCGATCCCTCCAAAAGTACCTATTAGAAATTATTTTCCATTTGTCTACAAAAAAAACCAACATAACATGACTAGTGTCTAACTAGAAAACCTATGGTTACCTTAGACACTAGACATTTCTAAACACTCCACTATATTTAGGGTTTTTTTATCTCTTTTTTCCATATACGTTAAAAATGAATCTATTTATAGTAATCTGTTTGTAACTTAAAATCAAATATGAAATGTGAATAAAGTATTGTATTGTATGTTGTATTGTAGGATTGGGTATATACTTAAATTTTGATTTTCCATTCACACAAGCACCATTTTCATTTTCTTTTTTTTTCTTATTACTTACTATAAATACTATTTTATTCTTTAAACTCAATGTTTCTGTCAGTTTTCTTCTTCGGAGTTTTAGCATCTCCCTCAAAGTTTGTTTTCTTCCATGCGCTTTTATCAATTTCATAGTGTGATTTCTGTAACTTATCTGCTTCCAGTTGGTAAATTTTATAATTCTGCTTACTGCAGAATTCGAAGTCTTTGCATTTCAGTTCTCTGTAATTCTTGCATTTCCCTACAGATTTGATTTCGTCTTTTCAGTTTCCTAAATCATATCACGAATTCTGTAATTTATCTGTTTCCAGCTAGGAATTCGAATAATTATTCCTACTGCAGAAATATTAGCGTTTCACTAAGAGTTCTTTGTCATTTTTGCATTTCCATCTATATAAATTAGATGTTTGCTTTCTTTTTTGTAGTTTTCTCAACCATGTTGTGAATTCTGTAATTTATCTGGTGGTTATTACAATTCTGCCATTCGCATTTTTTGCAAAATCTATTCCTATGTACTGGATGTTATTATTGATTATAATTGTTTGGTTGCAGAAATTAGTTGTAATGCAAAACTGGGTATTTCAACCTCCGTGAACATAGGTACATTGTAGAACAAGTAGATAGGTACATAGATAGAACCATTCAGATTGGTTATTAGATGAAGCTATACATCCCCACCCGGGGTCAAGGATTGACTGACGGTGAAAACGGGAGCAACCTGGGAACTCTGATGTTTGAACCCTCTTCAACCTTTTACCCAATTAAGACAAATCTTCACCCTCATCAATGGGACAACCCGGAGTATCTGACCTACAGCCAAAGGAAAACAGCTCACTTCTAAGTTGTGTGTACCAGAGCGATCCAGGGCGCAGCTGGATGACCGATGTAACTCGAGCTGGCGGTCGTTTATTGGAAGTGCCTATATCGTTCATACTCCCTATGACAGAAAAATGGCTTACCTCCCCTCGGTGCTGTTGGAAATCTATGAACTTTTTGCCAAATGTGAAATTCACATAATGTTCATAGAGCTACAAGCCATGCACCTTTATTCCTTTTTTAGTTGTGTTGCCTTCTCAACTTACGCCAAGGATGTGACTTCGGCTGGGAAGCTTGTTCTTCGAAAAGGTACGAACAATGTGCAAATCGATGTTATCTGTTATGATTTTCAGTCATAGTAACATGTTTGATGAAGTTAACAAAACCTTGATGAAACACTAGCACCAGAACGTTCGCGTTCCATCACTCTACGTCCTAATGCGCCGTGGTTCAACGATGATCTTACACTTAGAGCTATGAAGAGACAA
>JAOBYH010385499.1:0-15798 GCA_025403525.1 Umimayanthus kanabou | reverse complement strand
GTGTGATACTCTGTCAAAGGCCTTAGATAGGTCAAGGTTATAAATGACGTCAATCTCCTTTCCGCATGCCAGAAAAGCCAATATGTCGTGATACACTTCAAGCATTTGTGTCTCATTAGAGTGCCCCTTTAGAAATTCCTGCTGAAGGTGGTAAATTAATTGAATCAGGTGTGGATAGCAGTGAGTGAAAACGTATCGTTCGAGTACTTTTGAAACAGTACGTAATGGCGAGATAGGTAGTTTTGTGCCAGGGATAGATTGCCTTGTTTCAATACGGGCGTGATGTTGCAATTGGCTATTTTCCAGTTTCCAGGCAAAGAGCGACAGAGAGAGTTCGAGTGACATGTTTAATAGTTGGCAGGGGCTTGGAGCGATTTCTTTCGCCGTAGCTTTAAATAATCTTCCCTGAATTTTATCAGGGTCACAGGCTTTCGTTGTGTCCAAGTTTTCAGGGACGGCTGTGACTTAAGACACTGACAGACAGATGTTAGACAGCCGCTGATTTGTGAGGGATTGGGCCTGTCGGCAGGGGGGGTCGGATGTAGCTTCAGAGTAAAACTGAGTGAAGGAAGGAATTTAACAGTTTTGCTCTGCATTCTTTGTCAGTGATAATTTTCTGGTTGTCGCGGAGGATACCCAGTATCCTAGACCTTTGAGTTGTCGAAGCTTCCACCAGGGACCAGAACTGCTTCGGGTTTTCAGATAGCGAGTCTCTGAGCTTGATTGCATAGTCTTTCTTCTTTCGCTTCTTCCGCTTCATCAGCTTTTTAGTCTCACGTCGAAGATTTCTAAATTCCTGTAGGTCTTCTGGATTCTTTGTTTTATGATCTTCTTTATGATTCTCACTTGATTCATGGTCTTCTGGATTCTTTGTTTTATGATAAGTTTCATTGGTTTTGAATCAAGCCAAGGGTGATCGTGAACATTTCTAACTCGACGCTTTGGCACATGGTCGTTTATTGCCGAGACTACAGGATCGCGCCAGTTTAACAATGATGCCTCAATATCATCAGGAATAAATTATTTGTCCCAGGGTTGTTAATAACGGCACTAGTTTCTTTGAGAAGTCCCAGTTGGCTTTCTCGAAATTGTAAACGTAGCGCTTTAATTTTGTTTTAGGTTTATTCGGAGTATGTATTTTCAAGATTTAAATTTATAAATATTTTGTTTCAAATTTACTCGCCCGTCTTTTGTTACACCTTTGGCCAAGTCAGCATTGTGTCTTTATCAAAACAGAATAACCAGTTTAAAAAGTTTAAATCTATATGTCATACTAACCACGTGGTTTCGTTCCATTTCTTTCAGAGTGTCCCTCAACGTCGAAAAGGTTGGACGTGCATCCGGGTTCTCTTGCCAGCAATCTAACATCAGCTGGTACCTGGTAAACAAAACGGGGATAAGTCGAAAAAGCGCAAAACAAAAATGAGGGCATAAAATAACATAAAATGTTATATCATATCATATCATATCACATCATATCATATATCATATCATGTCATATCATATCGTATCGTATCGTATTGTATCGTATTATATTAAATTACATTGTATTGTATTGTATTGTATTATTTTATATAAAAACACATGTTTAAACTGTTTTCAAGGAAATTGTTTAGCTCAAAAGAAAGCTTTCGGCTAGAACTCTAGCCTTGTTCACACTGTTGTAGCCTCGCTTTGGTGTGGAAGCGAGACTACAATCTTCCTGTGAAGATTGTGGGAAGAACTACATAGGGAAGACGGAAAGGTCATTTAAAGCTAGATTTGACGAGCATACGAGGGTGGTTTCAACGAGGGGTGAAGGAATCAATTTTTATTCATGCGATGAAGCTAAGTCTCAATCGAGATGGGGGGCGATTCAATCTGTCCCCTATCTGGCACAACATAGTGGATGAGTGGATTGGAAAAGGGGCGTGTACACAGAGTTGCTAGGTCCTAGTAGTTTCGCTTCCACATGAAAGCGAGGCTACAACAGTGTGAACAAGGCTAGAGTTCTAGCCGAAAGCTTACTTTTAAGCTAAACAATTTCCCTGAAAACAGTTTAAACATGCGTAATTATATTAATTTCCAGGAAAGATGGATATGCACAATGATATTATTTTATCTTAACAATTTTAAGTGTGTCATTTTCATGAAATGCTGAGATGATAAAAGTAAGGTGTACATGCAGCAGGTATTATCTTCAATTTTAAAGTGCTACTTAGATTTTATATTTATGTATACAACTGTTCACAAAATCTATCTCAATATTTTTAACTCAGGGCTCCTAATTATAACGGGGAGGTTTTCGCTACCTGAGATTACCTATACTGAGATTATCTTATATTATGTTTAAATAAAGGCGACGCGTTATGGTTTTTAAATTCTGTACTTGTTCTGATCAGTGCTCGTATACCAACTGCAGTATTGCAACTCTAAAATCTATCAATGACATGCCAACGCCATGTATACTATTTTTATATTGTATAAATTCATAAAGGCATTGATACTTTTACTTCAATTAATCATACATTTATGATGAATAAGGGGATCTAGTTTAAATAAGCGCGAGCCCTTTGTGTCTGCCAGAAGAATTGACACTGTAATAAAGTTGATTGATTGATTGTGACAACTAAAACAATACTTACAAACGTTGGCCCACGTGTTGTGGTCTGGGCATTCTGTAGCCGCCTTGCAACATCTGAGCGATTTCTTGTCCTTTCAATCTCGGATATGGAGAACCTCCTAAAAACAATGAGTGAGATATGTCGATCCTAAATACTTTTTTCGACACCGTCTATAACTAACTATGAACAAATATGTACACATGGGAAAAGCATATCAAGTACCACGCCCCTTTGGTTTGTTTGCAAAAGTGGTTTGTAAAATTCAGCGACAGAACACTTTGTACGTATTTTCAGCTACACGAGTAGAAAACACATAAACGTATACACGGACCTATGTTATGTACATATAAAAACCTAAAAGTATTACTTAATAGTTGCTTATTGCTTTTAAAACCTACACTCTGATTTCACTTTATGGTGATATTGATATTGATATTTTGTGTTTTCATGTCCAACCAAGTTCGTGTGTGCCGTTGCTGTAGTCACTGAACGTCGTTCTCTAGAAACCTACCGATTGTGAATATCTCGTACAGCAGCACTCCATAGCTCCATCTACAAAAATAAGTGTAGAAGTGTAAGTACTGATTTTGTACTGTGTTCGTATATTGTGCGTTTTGGATTTTATTTCAAACAGTGTTTATCCACTAGTGATAAGATAGAAATAAAAAACGAAGCAGCAGTTGAGTTATGAAAACCTTTTCTATAAAGACATGAGGCTGAAAAATGCCCAAATTTAAGAACATACTAACCAGATACTGAGGTTGAGGAAAGATGAAGAACTTTGATTTGTATACTGCACAAGAACGTGGAAATAATTTGTTTCTCGGCTAATGTGCATCAGTGCCACATTGCCTTTAGTGTTGTGCGTGTACAAGTTTGTTTTAAATCTTTTTATAATTTTATTATTTTTCTTTCTTGCCGGCCAGGGTAGCAGTTAATTCAATGGAGCGTATTTGATGCTTCCGGTTGTTTTGTACGAATGGAAAATAACAAGTGTTCATCAAAGACTAATAATTATGTTTACGAACATTTTAAGAACATTTGAGCCTGAAATCCTCAAAATATTTCAGAACATTCAGCCTCAGCCAAAAAACTAGATGTTCTGATAAACAAAAAGTGTTGAGAAACACGCAGGAATTTGTAAGTAAACGAGAAAAGTATACTTACAAAATCCTAGGTGCTTTAAATCAATGCAACAAAGGAAGCAGACGAAATGTCTATTTCTTTTTTGAAGCAGCGCTGATTTAGAAGTATTTCGTTAGAGCATTTCATTAAATGCTGTGCAGGTCGTGTGCCTGTTTCATAAACTGTTTGGAGCGATTGCAAGCGATTTCTTTATAACTCTGAAATCAAGACAGGCACTGCAGTGTTTATTGGTTACAATTGAGTGTGTAAACTACTTACACATCACTTTGCGTCGTGTATATTCCAAACATTAATGACTCGTAAGATGTCCACTTCACTGGCAATCGACCCTGTGCGAACAGATAACAAACTCAGGTATCAGTAGCTTAAGATAATTTGCGAATTAAACTAATTATAAACACTGAGTATTCATTTGGAAGAAATCTGTATTTGGCAATTCATGTACTATCTGGTAATCTTTGTTGCTTAAACATCACATTTGGTTGCAAACGATGAAATATTTTTTCTTTATCTAGCTTTTTTTTAACGTTGTACTGAAAGCTTCCAACAAAATAGTGAATCGAAATTATATTTGCATGACCTTTATCATGTATTTTCATTATTTATTACGAAGACACTTATTTTAGCGAGTTCGTTGGGGTAATCTAGCTTTTGCAAGCGTTTTGACATTAACATAAAAAGAAATATAAAATAGGTTTTTGTTGTATTTGACCTGTGACATGAGGATAATCTTTGATAGTTCCTAGCAGGTTTTACCTTGGATGTTTTTGTGTAGATATCTTCCTCTTGTACGTCTCTGGCCATTCCAAAGTCGGTCACTTTACATGTTTCACCTTCACCAACAAGAACGTTCCTAGCAGCCAGGTCTCGGTGAATTATCTATAGCAAAAAGATATAGATTTTTTTACTTTAGTTATGATCAAATTAAAACTAATTCCTTTTTTTTTCTATTTTTCATACGGATTTTCTTCATCAGTTCATGATCAATTCATTTCGGGAATATTTGCATTGATAATAAATGCCTTGCATTGTACTCTTCAATTTAGCCTCAATAGTGTAAAAACCTTTTTATTAGACAGATATTCCATTCCGTCAGCCACCTGCCATGCGAACTTGATGAGTTGTTGAGCTGTGGGACTTGTACTTGGTTTTACGTCCGGGTCCTTATAATAAGTGTCGTTCAATCCACGACTCTTCCTTAGGTATCCGAGGAGATCTCCATACGGGACATACTCAATAATCACCATTATGGGCTCTATTGAACAATAAAAAATTCGATAAATTCCTTTTCAACAGGTGTAAAATATACTGAAGGATATACCACAGTTTAAATGGTATTACCTTGGCCAATATCTGATAGTTAATCACTTCGTTATGCTAGACCGATGTTTTGAAGATTCAGAGAACAGATGTGTATATATATATATATATATATATGTGTTGATAATATATAACAATTATATTATAATAATAGTGTACAAAGCTACTGTCACTACCAATATTGGCCAGCCTAAGATTTATATCGGCTCAACTGAACACTTCTTCAAGACTAGATTCAACAACCACAAGATTTCTTTAAAATATCGTAAACATTCACACAGCGCCTGCCTCTACAAATTCATCTGGGAGCTAAAGGATAAGGGAACTGATCATGAAGTCAAATGGTCGATAATTAAGCGAGCGAAACCCTACTCTGGAAAGCCCTCCTGTTGCAATCTGTGTCTTGCTGAGAAACTCTGTATTTTGCATGCTGAGAAGTCCGTGCTGCTTAACAAGAGATCGGAACTAATTACTAAATGCCGTCACGAAAACAAATTTTACGCAGCCAAACAGAAACCGGCCGACCGTTACGATTATCCTCCTTAAATTCAAACTCTAACGTCCCAACGGCACAGTCTGTATGATCGCTTAGTGCGTGAAACTCGAGTAACTGTCATTTTAATTTTCTATCTTTGCACAATTTGTATTGTGGTAGCAATTGGTGGCCCATTACAAGTCCAAAGTCCAGAGCCTCTTCTTCTTTTTATGCCTCGTATATATATATATATTTGGACTTGTAATGGCGACCAAACAATGCTGAATCCTGCACTGGAGGATCACACAGGCGGCGATCTTGGTTACTTGAATAGTCTTTTCAATAGATTACTTTGTTTTGGTCAAGAACCAACTCCAGATATTAGAAACAATATTTATTTCCGACGTTTCGGCCTGGCGGCCTTCTTCGAGGATACACTGGTTACAATAACGTTATCACAGGCGCATTTGTACTTGTATATATTACTTCTTAGCTGATTTGTTGAGAGTAAATACGCGGGATGCAAAAGCTATAGTTTACACGCGTATTACGTATTTATCTATGGCAAAAAGAAAGTATTTAACAGTCTTATAGACTTACAGTATCTGCGCGTATTCGAAGGTGCGTGTGGGCCGTTCGTAAGTTCAAACAGGTGCTTTATAGGCTCAGCTGAAATAATTGGGAGTAGTATGTGGCAAGGGAAAACTATGTTGGAACGGTAGAAGTGTAGGTTCCAAAGTAGTAAATAAGAAGGATTACGATAATATAAATAATGGATAAATATAAAAAGCTGTAGGAAAATGTAGCAATGATTATAATAATAATAATAAATAATAATAACGAAAATATAATAGTGCAACAGAAAATGGGAATGATAAAATTGTAAGTATAAGAAAACAACAAAATCAAAAAAAAAAAACTAAGCTAATGACCTAATGACTCCCCGAGTATCTTCCAGGCACCAAACAGACAATACAATACCAACCCACCTGTCTCGGTAACACACCCCAACAGCTTGATGACGTATGGATGCGGTTTCAGTCGTTTCATCAACTCTAACTCGGATAACAAGTCCTTCCTGTCGGTGTTCCGTGCGTTCGCTTAGCCAATGAAATAAAAATAGCTAATTTTGTATCAACCCGTGTTCAAGAAACAGTTCTTGAAAACAATTTTTTTATGAATGATCTTGATATTTTATTATACTATATAATATCTAAAACAACATCACTAGTAGTATTAATTAGTATAATTAGTATTATAAATGTGTCGGTTATTACTATCATTATCATCATTATTATTGTTATTATTATTATTACTATAATTTTTTATTATTATATAATTTATTTATTGTTTACTTTTTTCAATTTTCTTTAAAAGTTATATTTAAATCTTGGTCAGTTTAAGAACTAGCTAGGCAGTAACGAAACCTTACTTTTCAACATTTTGACGGCAACGGTTGCAATCCCTTTCACGTTATGGAGATTTTCTACTGTCGCCTTCGCTACTTGTCCAAATGCTCCCTTCCCAATGACCTTCACAATGTTAACCTTGTTCTGTGAGACTTCCCAACTTCTCCTAACTGTTACCAGAGGCATGTCATCGGAAACGGTTGAAGAGTTTGACTGATTTGTCAGCCCATCATCTCCACCAGTGGCTTCATTCTACATAAGAACAAAATATAAATCTCGGTTCTGTGATACTAAAAGGTTCTTTTTAACAATTGTGTATTTACTACGAGCGCGCTTATAAGCTGTCTTATGTTTTTCGAGATCCGAAGCAAATGCTTCGCACTTGGCGCCCTACATCTTCTGTGCGCTTTACGTGTTCTAGATTTTTTACCACGTGCTTTCACTAACGAATGGATACACCGCCCACATAAATATTCTTAATCAATGACTGCTTTTGGAGAATAACTTTTTAAATCTTGTTTTGGAAATACTGTTTATGATTTGAACCCAACAATTTTCTTGCGTTGCATTCTTTCACCCAACTGAAAACATCCCTCCCTGATGTTTGGGCTCAAACGCGTTTACTCACTGAGAGTTCTTAGATAGTACTAAAGCAAAGTAGTTCGTACAAACCTCATATAAATCTTCATCACCTCTTGTCGCATACGAAACCCTAAAAAAACAACTAAGTGTTGTAACTAGTGTTTTTACTTTTCTTTGCTTTATATTTCCAGCTTGGAACTTTATGATCAGCTTAATGAACAAAAAATATGGCTTTTCTGCAGTCAAATCAAGAGACGCCGTGGTCAGAACCAATTTATTATACAGTAAGTTCTTGTGTAGTTTGTTATTAAGAACCAACAACAACAATAACAACAAAATTTTTATTTTCCACTTAATTTGACAGTTAAATTTACAAATATGGCAGGAAATTTGAATAGTGGATGGACACCCGAAATAACTTCTGAGCTAATCTAGTCAGGTGTCCATTATACTAGAAGTTAAATGTAAAATATATGTTATCATTTTTCTGGAAACTTAATTCCTGGTTGCTGATAGACTTTATAACAAAGTTGCTCTGAGACGCCTTTATTGTCTCATAAGCTACTTTGTACTAATCAGAGATTATCATGATTATCATTATCTGACTCCCAGCCATAAAATATGCAGCACATGTCTGTATAAACTGAGTGTGGTCACGGTTCAAGACGGTATGCAAGTATAGGAACGTGTAAAGATCACTTATTTCATAGGGGAAGAAACTTGTCGAGAAAAACAACATTGTGAAAAGGAAATGAATAGAAAGCAATGTTGTTTCAGAATATAAGAGTAACGACTTCGAAAGATTATTTTGTTAGTTAGGATTTAAAAAAATAGTCTCGCTGGAGATGTATGCAAGCAACTAACACACAGACGGTTGAAAATTTACTGCAAACTTTTGATCATCACTTCTTCCTTCTATAATCTACAACGAACATTTAGTTATTATGTTTCTCACGTGCCAGGGAAGTCCAAATTAAAATAGAATATAAATCATTACCCTAATATTTAATTAACAAAACCGAGGTTCTAACTAAGCTATGCTAAATTCACAAAAAAAATATCGAGCACTTATTCTGCAGTTCTAGTTATAAGCTGGCAATGTAGAGTCTGGCTTCAGAGTTTCTAGATAGTTTATATGTGACTTTTCTTACCTTTTATTGTCATCAACAACTGAAAAAAAGAAAGCAGTCGGTTAAAGTCACGTAGTTGCTGGAAGTACTAAGGGCTTAAGAGGAATACAAAACTATTCATTAAGGTATGAAATGACAGTTTTTCGAGTACTTCCTTCTCAAAAATTGTTTATTAGGTATTAAATGCCAATCTGTCAGCTTTAGATATCTTTATATTTCAGAATATCAACAAAACATTAATTGCAAAAGGAGCCCTGGACTTAAGAGTTTAAAGAAGCTGTTTTTATAACCAATAAAATTTATCACCGCGTCAACTACAACAAGGTCTATTGTTTCCAATAGCGAGAAGACTTTTTATCCTTTTACTATAAGAAGAACTCGCTTTATAGCGTTTAGCGTCGCCTGTAGTTCTGTTGTAGTAGTAGGACTTAAAATATGTACGCTCATGCAGAAGTTTGTATACCATTTGAACTAACCGGCCAGCTTCCGTCTCTTCCAAATGATGTAGAACAGCTGAATGAGGTTGAAAAATACGGAAATGGCAATAATGCTTCCATACATTGCGTCTTTGGCCTCACATGACGTTTTGTCTATTTTCTGCTTTACGTTAACTACAAGAAAAAGAGTAAACTCAAACAAAACAAAATAAAACGTAAATTTCTTCTCACTTGCCTACACATATTCTTTAAAATCCTGGCAATTTCGAAGCGTGGAAACATTTTTGACTCACCCTTTTACAATTTATTTCAGTTCACCTCTACCCCCTTTCAAACAAAATCAATTAGTTAGAGGATTGTAGAATAACCCTTCAACATAACATGCTCACGTTTTGCAGACCTACTTTTTCCCTCCTGTTTATAATGTAATTGGCAATGACCTCGACGGGTCTTCCAGTCCGTTCGCCATCCCTTCACCTACTTAGTTCACATTTTGTGTAGCATGATGGAAGCGTCCAAACAAATTACCAGCTACTCTCTAACTTGTTTGTTTGTATAGCAGTAATTAAACTCAAGTTGATCTTTTTCCTAAATCATAACGTGAATGAACAAGGCCGAAGTGGGAAACTCGACATCCTTCCATCCCCCCACAATAATTAATTAATATTTACAGACAAAAACTGCCATGGAAGCAGCACTGGCCAAGCCAATTAGTTTCCAGGTCAACAATTAAGATTGTTTTGAAAGTGTTGCTATGGTCATTATACAACATGTCTGCCATTCTTTACTACCATCTTTCTAGCCTTTTCGAAAGTTTGTCGCCCACTGTCGCCCAATACCGTTCAATGCATCCAAAAATTTCGACCTAATATGGGGCCTTAGTGTTTTGTGACGTTCAAATGTTCGTTCTGGCTGTAAATATTTGACAATTACTTTGCTTTGAAAGGAACCGAGTCATATAAATGTCCTCATAACAGTAAAAAATATTATAAAATGTAGAAAACGCCATCTAGCAGGTAGCAATAAGTTCAAAAATATGATGTTACCTTTAGCCTTTGTAGTGAATGACAAGCTATCAGATTCACCATAGCCAACACTATTCCTAGCAGACAGTGTCACTGTGTAGCTCTTTCCAGGTGTCAGTTTCTCTATCAGTTTCTCCGTACAAAGCACTCCCTCTAGTGTCTGGTTTGCTGTACCACTAACTATAACTCTGTAGTCCAGGACAGGATTCCCTCCATTGTCAACCGGAGATGACCACGTGAGCTTTATGTATGATGCCTGAATGTCAGATTCCTTCAGAGTGATTTTTGGTTTTCCAGATGTGTCTGAAAGAAGAAAGAATTATGTGGACGGAAGAATTTCAGGTGTATATCTATCGGGTAGTTATAGTAACACGTTAAACGTCAATATACTGGTTAATAGGAGTGTCTTGGGGTTCTCAACATTTGTCTATATACATTCTCTGTTAAAAAAATGGGGAGATTTTTCTTTTCATCTTGGTTATTTTGGAGTAGATGGATAATTCCTCTTTTTTCAAAATGAAATTAAACGTTTTTATTTTACATGGTTTGCGCCACTATCGGTCAACATCAGCTACCTCGAGTCCATAAATCTGCTATTGCTTGCAGTGACAGTCAATAAGTGAGTCGTGTTCTACAGAACGCCAGTCAACGACGTAGTTAACTCTGTAATGTTACTGTATTTTAGCAAACAGGAACAAATTCGTTAATTACAATTAAAATTTAATTCCGACCCACAATAATAATAATAATAATAATAATAATAATAATAATAATAATAATATATAACTAGAAGTTAAAAATTGAAAGTGAAGTGCAAGAACGTTGCTTAAAATAGTGTACTGGCCCTAAATTAATATTCATCAGGACCCCTACAAATATTATACATGCAAAGGCCCTAGTAATTATCAGAGGGAAGAGTGCTTTTTCAAAGATAATCGAATATAAACTTGTTGAACAAAAAATATTCTAAGTGGAGAACTAGTTTGGATTCTGTAGATGGCGTGAGACGTACATGTACAGTGGTCAAAAGTAACATGTGCAGGTAATAAGCAAGAGAGCAAAAATAATTCCCAGTCAAGGTTCTTGTTCTGTTGAGTTGGGAAATTATTGCTGCTACTTATCACAAGTAAATATTAATCACTTGGCGCATCAAGTCCAAAGCAGTTAAAGTTTGGCCGCACAAAGCGCAAGCACATGGCAATGGAGGACGTTTCGGGGTGGCCCTCTACTCTTCAAAGGGGCATGTTCATGAAGGCGAGGCCGTGGACCACGTACCAAAGCAAATCGAAAGATACGCCACACACGAAAAAAAATTGTGGCCGCAACCGAATAGTATGCAACTCGTCGCTTCACTTCACGCATAGGTTAAAAATGATATAAAATTTGCACGTAAAACAATCAAAGTGAATTAATCGTTTAATTTAAAGGTTTAACCAATGCTTATCCATTTATATCTTAAATATATCACACATATTTACACAGCGCTCAGTTTAAGTTTTGCGAAATAATTAGGATTTATTTAATGACTGTGTTTTCTTAGTTCTTTCTGGTGGATCTTGCGGAAGAAAACATCAAAAGGTCTGCCACCAGATTTAACCAATTAGAAACGAAGACAGTGATCAATATTGAAGTTTCTATTAACTCCACCGCTCAACTGATTCAATATTTGTCGCCAGCCTAAATAGAAAACTCTGACATTAACGATGAGATAATCTAGAACAACAAGTTTATCAAAGTAAACAAAATATCTCTATTTTACAAACTGTGGCACGAGGCATAGTCCAGGCATTATACTGGATCAACCTAGAACTAATTGCAACAAAAGTTTTTTTTCAGATTTCACATCCACAGGGACACTTGAACATCATATAAAAAATGTATCAAAATCTACCTTTGGAAAGTGACTGAAAATCGTGGTTTTAAAACACCGGGTTTCGTACCTGCATGGAAACAGGGCTTGGAACGAGGTTTTAACGTTTAAGCCTACTTATAACAAAAACAGTACTGAAAAATTATCCACACACATAACTGAAATATCCAACAAGCAGTACTTTAAATTCCAGTAAAATGTTTCCTGCAATTTCGGCCAAAATGGCGGCCAAAATGGCGGCCAAGATGGCGGGCATTTTGTGGAACGACTGTTACCATAGCAATATTTCTTAATTAAAACTTGGATGTTATAACGAAAAGTAATTATCTAACCCAAAGCTGCTTAAATGCCAAACCTAGATCTTTCATGTGCAACCATTTGGAAAATCGCGGGGGTCCGATTGACCCCCTGTTAGTGCAAATGGCTTAGCCGTTCTAGAGTTAATCTGTGTCATCTCTAACAGGTTTCGTTTGTGCACTTTTTGCCAATGATTCATAATAAGGAGGTCATCAGTGTGATGATTTTTACAATTAGGTGCTCATTAGATTAATTGATTTGACAGTAAAAAACCTTTCTTTATGGCGACTTTTGTATCTCTTCAAAGGACAGAACCAGAATACTGCAATTTTACTTACTTCTTGCACGCCGCTGATTAGTCATGCCCTATGCTGTGGGGAAGTACTGTTATAGTCGTAAATAACGACCATACTGCCGCGTCATATATTTGCAGTATATTTGGCAGATTCGCTTACTGCTATATATATGTTGGAACATTTTCTAGGCCATTGAAGGTGTGTGAGGTTAGCGCAGTTGGTTAGATCTCTGACTGCCAACCAGAAGGTTCCGGATTCAATCCCCGGCCTGGTCGAGGGTTGAACTTTGAGATACCTTCTTTCGCCACACCGTCCGTGGACAGGGACATTAAGCAGTTGATCCAGTCGATCTCCCGACGTTCTATCGGGGGACTTTTTTAAAAAAGAACCCACATATTTTACGAGAAGAGTAGGCTAATGCCGGTGTTGTAGATTGTTAACGGAGGGCTCAACTTAATGTCTCAGGCAAAAAACATTGTAAACTGCTTATAGCGGTCGGGCTAAGAGCCGCAACCACTGAACTTTGCATTTGTTTTAAACAGGTTGCTGAAAAGCCCCGCTGGGAGCACCTGAAAATGAATGTATGAATGTATGGATGCGGTTAAGCAGCTCAAGGACTTTGGGCAACATTTAGTCTAAATTAATAGCATCTGCCAGAACAGGCTTCTGTGGCTAGAACTTCATCAAAGATGAATCAAACATAGCTAATCCCTAATTCAGAGTTGCAGAGCATCGTCAGTGGCGTTCATGCTGATGCTTCTGTATAAGCAAAGATTTCTGGATAAATTGGTTCAACAATTGCTTAATCTATGACAGGTCAGTCAACAGACTTATGTTGAACTTTACCTCACAAGCCATCGTGTAAAATCGGTGGAGATAAAGTTCGGCTGCTTGTGTAGCCACTCTTTCAGCTTCCTTTTATTGTTACACATGTACAAAATGGAAACATGCAGTCTTTCAGTATGACTCTGCACCCACCAACCAGCTATGTTTGAATCCTCTTTTCTGTCAGATGTCATTAATTTGTATTATATGTTGCCCAATGACCTCATAGGTCCAACGGGTGATATGTTAGACGGTGGCACGCTGCTTAACCGCATATAATGGCCTACAGATTATCCTAACATAAAGGAGTAGGCAAATCCGTCTGACAAATTTACTATGAATATGTGACGCTGAAGTATGGTTGTCTTTTACGGCAAGAACAGTATTTCACGGCAGCATAGGACATGACTCACCAGCGGTGTGCAAGAATTAAAGTTACAGTATTCTGGTTCTAACATTTGGAGAAATACAAAAGTCACCATAAGGTAGTTCTTTTCCTGTCAAACCAATTTAGTAAGCACCCAATTGTAAAAATCATCACGCTGATGACCTCTTTATTGTGAAACATCGGCAAAATATGCTCAAGCAGAACCTGTTGGAGATGACACAGATTAACTCTAGAACGGCCAAGCCATTTTCACTGACCAATCAGCCCAAGGTTCCCAATGTTCGCCATTTTGGCCGCCATCTTGGCCGCCGTCTTGGATTTTTAAAAAACATATTTTAGCAAAATTACAGGATATTTTTGACTAGAATTTAAAGTACTGCTTGTTGAATAATTCAGTTATGTGTGTGGATGATTTTTCATTAATATTTTTTTTACAAATAGGTCTAAACGCTAAAAAGTTTGTTCTAAGCGTCGATTCCATGCAGGTGCAAAACCCGGTATTTAAAACCACGATTTTCAGTAACTTCCCGAAGGTAGATTTTGATACATTTTTTATATGATACTCAAGTTGCCTTGCGGATGTGAAATCCGCAAAAAAACATTTTGTTGCAATTAGTTCTAGGTTGACCCATTTTTTTCGCTAAAATGCCTGGGCTAGCAGGTGTAATCAAGATATCAGACTTGTTAAACGGCAGTAGCTAGCTTTTATACATACGATCAGTTTTTGGAAAAATATAAAATAAAGACGCACGTCTTATAATACTATTCCCTCGTTATTGCCATTCCTTCAACGTGAAGAAAGAATATCTTTTCAGTAGTAGCAGCTGACGAGATCAGTATTAAAGATAGTGTTTTGCATTTTTTAGTGTTTCATTTATTTAGATTTTCATGTTTACAAATTTCATTAGCATATATATGGACAGCACTCCCTAGAGACAATAAGTAATACGAAGGACGGAGAGAGAAGACAAGCAGCGTTGTCAAGCGAGCAAATGAATTAGACTCATGTAACAAGACCAGGGAATCACAAGTTGTGAGTATATTTTTTTTTTCTTATATTTAGATGAACTCGAGAATAATCGCAATTTTGTATATTTTTTTCTAGTTTGACTATTACAAAATGTAACGTAATGTAAGAGGTCCTTTTTGAAAACCACTTTTGTGAAAAAGTTTCCTCAATAAAGATCATCATCATTTCATTTCATTTAACCAATGACAATAGAGTCCATGAGTGCAAAAACCAAATTCCCGTCGTCGAGCTGAAATAGTTGTCACCCTTGCAAAGCAAAACAGTTAGAAAGAAAGAAAATGAAAAATCCGCTAAACTATTAAGTAATCTTACAAATAAGAAGGTATGCAATGGCTTAATATCCAAAGAAATTAAACCCTCTACATTCCAAATTAGGATACTCAACGCTGACAATAGTAAAATACATGTAGATCTCACACACCTGTAATTGATACCGTTTACCGTTACATCTGAACAAAGCTTTCTATGTTCCAGTACGAAATACTACACAACATACTTCGAACCAATTCGCTGCTCTATAAAATGGGGAAAGTAGACACAGCAAAATACCCCCACTGCAAACACGAATCACAAGATATAAAACACATGTTTCTAGATTGTCAATATATGAAAAAAAATTGACTATGCTTTCACAACAGGTACAATATTGGTAGCTCCAGACCTAATTTAAAACAAGCCGAAATCATATATGGAATGATCTCCAAAAGAAAAAGTGAACCAACACTGAACTATATCCTCATAATTGCCAAATTCCATTAGCATTATTAAAGGACAAAATTAGCATGAAAAATATATTGCTTACGCCTCTCACGCTGAAGAAAATTGGGAACCTGTAATTACGTCACTATTAATAGAATAGGCTTTGTCAGTCTACTCTTATTTATCAGACAGTTGATTATAATATACAATTATCCCCCGAAGTGGAGGTGACTAGCGCTGGATATTTACCGAGCCGCGAAGCGGCG
>JAOBYH010383279.1:0-15807 GCA_025403525.1 Umimayanthus kanabou | reverse complement strand
CATATCATGTATATTTAACTTTAAATTTTCATTCGTATTAGTATAATGTAGTATTTTAGTATCATGTATTTTAATTGCAGTTTTGGCATAGAAGAGCCAATTATTTTATTGGAATGTCAAATAAACCGTTATTATTATTATTCTTATTATTATTATTATTATTATTATTAGTATTATTATTATTATTATTATTATTATTATTATTATTATTATTATAAGTCCTGGAATCTTTTCATTTTCCGACAATATAAGGATACCATCTATCAATCGGATGTTTCCTTTAATCGATCTTCCTTTAAGAAAGCCTGTTTGATCTTCGTTTATAATGCTGGGTAAAACATGTTTTAGACGGTTTGCTATCGTTTCAGATGCAATCTTGTATTCGCTGTTTAAAAGAGTAATTGGACGCCAATTTTTTAAGTAGTAGGGTATAGATTTCCTTTTTGGTATTAATTGTTGACTTTATTGACTTGACCGCTGCCCTGGCTGGCAAGAAAGAAATAATTTAAAACAAACTTGTACAGGTGATGTTGCACTTATGAACGTTAGCCAAGAAACAAATTATTTCCATAATCTTGTTCAGTAGCCAAAAGAAAAGTTTCTCGCCTCTCCTCAGCCTCAGTATGTTCTTAGAATGTTCTTAAATTTTGAACATTTTTCAGCCTCATGTTTTTATAAAAAAGGTTCTTATAAAAAAAGAGTAGGTTATTTTACAATTTCTCCACTGAGTACAGAATGTAAAATAGATCGGTTCTCTACGTATCCCCAGCCTCAGAATGCTCTTAGAACGTTCTCAAATTTTGGGATTTTTTTAGACTCAGTGATCTTATAAAAAGGTTCTTAGAAACAAATAAAGTGGGTTAGCACAGATTGTGAAAAATTACATTAAATTTCGCAAGACTATTACACAATTTGTGCAGCTATCTCGCTGATTGAGAAAAATTCGTTAATTATTTGGAACTACGTGCCAATTCTTCTGTCAATGATAACGTCTCCAGGCAATCGCCACAGTTACAGTAACAGCCGTCTGAATATTTCATCTTCTCATAAATAATCTGTAAAATTCTTCTACGAGGTTACCGAATGCGCGCACTCTTCGTTTTTTTTTTGCTGGCAGCCCGCAACAGGTATGGACAATTGAAAATCGCAGACAAACTGTGCTTAACCCACACTCTCGTAGTTCCTTAGCTTTTTTAAATTTTTTTCTTTGTTTTAAAAACATTGCTTTAGGAAGCTTGCAGCCAACTTAAGCGACGCGAGAACCGTTATCAAAAGATTTTCGTTGTAGATTTAAAAATTGCAAATTTCAACCGTCCGCTATTACGTCTCGGTGAAGACATTGAGAAACATTTAACTTGCACTTAAATCATCATTTGAACGCGCTCTATCGATACTTGGAAGAACATTGCACTGTGGCTACTTGGCCTTTCATTAGTATTGTCCTAAGCGTTCATCATTATCACGGCAAACAATGTATCAATAATAATCAAGTTTGGCCGAAAGTGGAAACGAACTCAGGGCCTCCACACGGTTGTCATGGTACAATGTAACTATCATTACTTAGAGTTGTTGACAGCCCATCAGAGCGAACGTTATATTATATTTATTTCAGCTTTCATCGTACAGAAATTAGAATAAACTCTAAAAAGTATATTGTGACAACTTTAAAACAGGTTAAACTGCCAGGTTACAAATAATTATATATCAACTGATATATCAAATACATTTTAATAAAAGACTGTATTTTAATACATGTACGTGCTATTCAATGTATCTCCAAACCAAACGCCACCAAACCCAACGTCAACGACAAATCATCTACTCACCGTAGCTTTGAGTTTTTTAACTGCTTTGCGATTGAATTTAAAACAAAGACGACCAAACTAACCTCAAGGGGGAGGGGTGGTGGAAGTCAATGTACCTGCCGCTTTTATCACACATGGAGGCTGTTTTATTAAAAATTAAGTTTACATTGTTCTGTACCCATATCAGCAAAATATGTCATTTGTTTTATTTTGAGATCCAAAGTTTCTCTCCTTTGCGCTGTATCTAATTCAATAAGGTTAAGTTTGGTTTCCTGACGAAGAGAAAGTTTTACCACAGCTGGAAACGCTTTTAAGCCTCTTAAGGGCTGGACCCCCTCACCCCCCCCCCCCACTCTCCTATATCATCCAACGTGCAATTGTGAAACTGTATCACAACGTTCAGATTTGACTTTCAGTTTGATATCGATCCCCACTAACGTCCATTGCACGTTTAGCGTCTCCTATCACTGTTTCCTCATATTGAACACATATCAAAAGCTGACACCATCACCATCACCATAACAACATTTTATTTTCTTACAGAAGCAATTGGAGTTTTACATCACTCTTTCCCTTAGCGGCCCAGTACTGAAGAGTAACAATCTAAAAATCTAAGTTGAAACTAGTAATAAGACTACATTATATGTATAATTTCACAAATGGAAGTATATAAAGTTAAAATGGTCCATCAATCCTAAGAGTGTGAGGAGTATACTCTGCAATATAAGTTGTATTTCTCTTTCAGTTTACTTTCTTTCAAATAGGAACAAGTGATCAAACTAGTGTAGTTTTACACTGACAGCTTAGAGTGATAATGCTTTGCAACTTAAGTTTAGCAAAAAGGCCACAACCGAAAATTGCTAAATTAAGTTGTCATCACCATTCCGTGAAATACGGTAAACAAAAATAAAGTCCTTTTGACATTGATGAATCTGGCTTTGTGACGTCATCACCGTTTCACTTCTTCGTGCTGCCTTTTATGGCAATCATGATGATCAAGGCCACTGTTATTCCACTGACCACTAGAACCGTAAACCAAAATGCAAGTCTGCGACCCATCTTTTCCTGGCAACAAAAGAGTATGCAAAAGTTTGATGGCAGTTCAATGCTTTACTTAAATAGCACAGTGTCAGTGAGACACATAAACACCCCCTTCCGCCCCACCCCACCTCATTCTACTTTATAATCAACCTTCCTTGTTAAATCTTACCACTTACTGCTAAAGCTACCCGGAAACAGGCAAAACTACTGAATAAAACCTCCAGGCTAAGAAAGTTTTGGTCGCCACTGTTTGAGCTATACCCCCAAAACACGCGATATGACATAAAGTGTAATTGACGCGAGAGCAGACTTCGTCCTCGGGAGCTACGCCACGGAGACCGACCTCCACACACTGAACTGGCTTAATGTAATTCAAAGACGCAAAATGTTTCTTCTTAAAACAGCGTTCAAATCCTTATATGATAACAACTTTCGAGATTATCTGAGACTAAGCCGTCTCTTCCTACAACTTCAGACCTTCTGCGGCCCCAGTTATTAGCAAACCCATAAAAGAAAATGGTACTCTTCAATACTCTACTTCATCTTCTCCTTCCGACGTACGAAACATAAAGGCTTTGCATCCTTTTTTAAAGCTGTAAGATCTCTCTGTAACAAAGTTAGCCATGACTTCTCTCTATATATAATTGTAACTTATATATCTTTTTAATGGTTATATATATATGTAATTATTAGACATTGCAGGTGAAGAGCCACTAACTCGTTTTTATTGGAGTACTATTATCAAATACCGAGATCGAGGCTGTTTTACACAGGTCACGTGATTAGCTTCAAGTCAAGGCTGTAAGACTGATTACTTACCTTGTGTGACATTGCCGGGGCTGCTTTTTCATTCACGTGACCTGTTAGAAATACCGTTGGAGAAATTTTCAACATGGAAACAGAAACGACTTGGGAGTATGATTTTTTCATTTTACCTGGGGTAATAGGTACATAGGAACAGTATACGTTCTAGGCAGGCACTAACCAACCTATATTCTTTCTATGTATCGATCTGTTACCTCACCTACATATTACCTACCTACCTCATTCACACTATATTTATTCAGTTACATGTATCTAACCTAATTGCCTACGAACCAAAAAGCTACTTTCCAACCTACCAACTCTAGGTTATCTTTTTCCAACATACTTACACACCTATATACCTGCGTCCCTATACCTAAACGAGCTGTATATAGGTATTATTGCGTAATATATAGTAAAGCTATTTTTGTTATTAGTTATTATTATGGATCGTCTACACTTTTAATTATCTCTACGTGTCTTTCTCTGAGTTTGTTATCGCTCTTGCCGAGTCAAGACCAAAAAAATGTCGTTGTTGTTAAAATAATTTTTAGTGTAACTAAATTGTTTTGATCAGAAATGCAAAGAACTACATTTTGAAAGTATTTGTTTGATGTGCCTCCCTAAGTGTCGAATGACGAGTTGCTATAACTTAATTATTACATATCTCAACAGATTTTGGCTTCAATAACTTGGGAGATTTGGCATTCCATCTTCGTGAGTTAGGTGTAATTGGTCAGGTCCCCACTCTTAAAACTAGTCAACTTGCTTTGTACCGATATTGTAAGGACAAGATAGATGTTGATACATAAAGATGGTGGGAGAGAAGCGGTGAAATCCACCTATAAACCAACCTACCTACTCGCTTGTTTTAAAGTATTACTTACTATTATTACTATTTTAACTACTTCACGTCTGCAAGCATGTTAGTGTATACGAGAAATTTCCTTTTTTCACTGCAAAATTGATGGAAAGCGACAAGCAAAAACCTTGGTCACGGACTAATGCATCGGCCCTTGTCAAGGCAAGTATGGTTAACTCTCAAGAACATAAACTTGCTTGTTCCGATGAGAGGACAACGTGGGAGAAACCACCTAAGGCGTCCAAACGATAAACCTATCGATGTTATTACTCGTGTCGAGCGTCAGCAAAACCTCCCAGAGAAACAACGTGGTGCAAACCAACGCAACTTATTAAATATTCCAGTTGACACCTTTGGAGCTAAGACAAGTGATCTCAATAACAAAGGCTTGAACAGTCTTCAGAAATCGAAAATCAAGATGGCTCACCTAAACATCCGATCGCTTAAGAACAGGAACCATCTTATTCAATTGAGGAACTTCGCGCAAGAGGAAAACTACGGCATTATAGCTATATCAGAGTCGTGGCTAAATTCCACAGTCACTAACGCAGAGGTTGAGATTATTGGATACAAGTTATCTAGACTGGACAGGCTGAACAAAACAGGAGGAGGCGTTTGTGTATACACTCGCAGCTCATTGAAAACCAAAGTATTGTACGATCTGACTGGCATTTCGAATTCAGGCTTTCACCAATTATGGCTTCAAATCCAGCACGACAAATCGAAGTCTTTTCTCCTTTGTGTCACATACAGACCACCCGACTGTCCTACATCTTGTTTTGTGGACGATTTTATGGACAAGTATTCACTGGCCCTGACTCATGGAAAGGAAATCTTTATTGCGGGTGATCTGAATTGCAACGTGATGAAACACTCACCAGAAGCTGACGCACTAAATGATCTGTGCTCAAGCCTAAACCTAACTCAGCTTATCACTTCACCGACTAGAGAAACATCAGAATCGTCGTCGCTGATTGATGTCATCATGACATCCAACCCTGGCCTAGTTGTAGAAAGTGGGACAGTGGAGACTCACATAAGCGACCACCATCTGGTATACTCAACGCTTAACCTCAAGTTGCCCAAGCCAACACCCACATACGTCAAGACCAGGTGTTACAAGCATTATGACCATAGGAGCTTTTTGGAAAATTTAGCGCAAGTTCTGTGGTTTGAAAATGGTCTCATTGATGACACGAGTGAAAAAGTCAACCACTTCAACCACCACTTTCTCAAAGACCTGAATCAACACGCGCCAATTAAGACTGTGAAAATTAAACATCGCCCTTGCCCATTCGTTGACCAAGAGATGAAAGAACACGTGAAAAACAGAAACCAGCTGCTGAAGATAGCCAAACAAACCAGGTCATCTGAGGACTGGGAGATTTACTGCATGTCACGCGAAAGTGTTAAAGCTTGATTGAGAGATGCTGAGTGAGAACATGCTAAGACCGAGTTAAAAAATTGCAAGAAGACAAGCTCCATGTGGAAAGTAATTAGGAACTGTATCCCCCGCAAGGAAATTTCCCTGGCAGAAGAGTTCAACAACTTATTCACCTCCGTTGGCACTAGGGCATCAGAAGCGTCTACATCCTTGATCGGCAAACACAATCTGCCAACACCTCCAATTCCCACACCAGTCAGAAATGTTTCGCTTCCATTCAGTATCTAGCAATGAGATCCAAAAGATTGTGATGGCCTTTCCATCTGACAAGGCACCAGGGTATGACAAAGTACCTATGCCTATAATTAAGGACGCATTACCATGTATTCTCCCTATAGTCACAGACATTGTTAACCATTCATTGTTAACTTCTGTGTTTCCGACGGCCTGGAAGATCTCAGAAGTTATCCCATTGCCTAAGGAAGGTGATCATGAAGTGGCCAACAACAACTGCCCTGTGTCCCTGCTCCCTGCAGTGTCCAAAATATGTGAACGTGTGGCTTTAAACCAGCTAACTTCCTACTTGAAGAACAAGAAACGCCTCACTGAGCAACAAAGCGGGAACAAAAAGTCACACTCAACTGAGACACTGAACGTCATGATGTCGGATAAGATACTGGAAGCCATGGACTCAAAGAAGCTGACGCTGGTTGTGCTCCTGGATCTATCCAAGACCTTCGACAGCATTGATCACCTTCGACTCCTTGCTAAACTACGAACACTTGGCGTCTCTGAGACATCGTTAGAATGGTTTAGGAGTTATCTGTCAGAGCGCAAGCAGTATGTCCGCATAGGTCAAGAGGTTTCCAGCTTGCATACCAATGACCATGGAGTTCCACAAGGTTACATACTGGGTCCAGCCTTATTCAACATCTATATTAATGATCTACCCACTATCCCAGAAATTGGTTCCCTGGAATCTTACGTTGACGATTCAAAATTATTTTTGTCATTCCCAGTCAAAGACGCCGATGTTGTTGCCCTACAGATTACTGAAGACTTGAAGAAGATCGCTGCTTGGTGCTGTCATAACAGCCTTCTGATAAACCCTGAAAAGACCAAGGTGTTGCTACTGGGGACACGCCAGATGCTGAAAAAAGTTCCTGAAGGATTTTGTGTAACCCTGCTGGAGAAAGAGTTATCACCAGTCCCCTCCGCAAACGATCTTGGAGTGCAAATCGACGAAACTTTGAGTTATGACGAACACATCACGAACACTGTTTCTGCCTGCATAGCTAGACTATGTCAGATCAACAGAGTGAAATACATCTTTGACACTCAAACTCTGCTGAATATAATCAACGCCTTGGTTTTCAGCAAATTATACTATTGTTCCTCCGCCTGGTCAAACACGTCGAACAAGAACATTTTAAAACTCCAAAGCGTGCAAAATTTTGGGGCAAGAATTGTATCTGGTGCCAGAAAATATGACCACATAACACCTGTTCTTAAGGAGTTAAACTGGCTTCCTGTCACCAGTATGCTCTCGCTCAGAGATGCTATCTTAGCCTTTAAGTGCGTGAAGGGGCTAGCCCCAAGTTATATCTATTAGATAAATTTGCCACATGCTCAAGTGTCCATTCTGTTAACACTCGCAACAAACACAAGCTATCAATTCCAAGATATAAGTCTGCTGCCGGCCAACGCACGTTCTTTTATTGAGCAGTCACTCTGTGGAACTCACTGCCGTGCAGGGTTATGGACAACATAACCCTTACTAGTTTTAAAAGGGATTTAAAGAATCATCTTTTGACTAATTTTTTAAATAGAAACTGAGTTTTAACAAATTACCGCGTGTATTCAATTTAGATTAATAGATTAGTATTTTTTCTTAGATTATCTATTATATGCATTTTTAAAAAACATTGTAAATAAGCCTGAAAAACCCTTGAGAGAGTTTATTAAAGTTATTATTAATGACAGTGTGCATTTACATATACATGTATTAACTAAAGTTTTTAAAAAGCTGTTATGGAATGTTTTTGATGAAATTAATGCGCAGCATTATTTTTCTGTGAAATGTCAGAACAAGTAAACAAAGCCAATGTGACCTCGGCAATTGGTTTAAGTGATTAACCGCATTGATGTTGCTATGGCAATGTTTTAGTATATCTTCTCCAATGAACATATCGGATTATTGATGTCTTTCACTCTCGTAAATCATGTTGTCTTGGTTGTTGTGTAACAAAACCTCTGTAAGCGATCAAAACTAGTTGAAATACATTCGTTTGCTAAAAAATGCAGTAAAACATTGTACCTCTTTGCTAAAAAATGCTGACAGGCTTATATTTCGTCAATCGTGTCATCAGAATGTTCCCAGATTTATAGATCAGTCGCGCCAGTGCTTGTTGTATTTTCAATGCATCAACTAAAACAAGTATTTTCTTGTTAAAGTGAGTTGTAAAAGTAAATGCGGCATCAATTTTAAAATGGAAGTGCTGATAAAAAAAAAGAATAGGTACCCAATGGGTACACGAGTCAATATTTTATGATATCACACTGGAGGACTAAGTGCAATGTTGTTAATGCATCCTTGGATACCCAGGGGCAGTCAGTCTTGGACGCTAAGTGAAGCGAGGCCAAGAGTGATGATCTGCAAAGAGAAAATTAAGAGCTCCTCCAACTCCTTAACTTTTCTTTTGCTCCAGATTTTTCATTCATCCTGTTAGACCACCCTTGGGTTGAGACCTTCTTCACACTAGTCTCTAAGTTTCGTTGTCCTTTTAAAAAAGTTGCCATATCGGCTGTTTGTCATTTTTTAGTTTTGCCTTCATTTTAAACTTCCTAATCAGGTTGTTGCACCATCATAAAGAAATGATAGTGCATGGGCATAGATTGTCCGTATTTTGTCTTTATTGTTTTGTAGTGGTGCAATGTATCTTCACTTATCTATTTGCAATCTGATTATTACGTTTCAGGCAAAATTATGCAACTTTCAGTCTAGATAAGGACAAAATACAATTTTTCAGTGGATGTTTAAAACTCTAATTCCAAAATGAATTTTTTAAATGACTAATTAAAAATGTAATTCCAGCAAATACTCTAAATTTCGATATGCGTGTTGTTTCAATTTGGTTTAGTTTTCAGATTTGAAAACCAGAAAACAGGTTTTGCATAATCGTCTCCTCTGTGATTGACTATTAAAATTTTTATTCAGTTGTTGGGAATTTCAAAATCCTCAAGAAGGCATGATCCCTGCCTGTTTTGCTGTCAGGAGAAATGAATCTTTTCATCGATGTGAAGCAACGCAATGCCATCACACATAATAATGTTCTTCTGTTTTTTAGTTCTGTATTCCAACTAACTTATGTAGATATGTCAAATTCATGTAAATGTGAGTCAAGAGTTATTGATGTGACCAACTGAACTTGGATCAGAAACTTTCTCCCCGTTCTATATTTATATTATTTGCACCATTACTTTACTGTCACTGATATACTTCACTACAATTTGATTCTTTCCGATACTATAGAGAAATCTGAGTTTGATTATCTTAACATTCTACACAGAAACATCTTGAATTATGCAAAACTCTGGAAAACTATTTTGACAACAACATCAAAGTTGATTGCGCTAATTATGGAAGACAATAACCGGTGCTGGATAAACATGCTGTACATGTAACTTTCTGATATCTTGAGCAGGTGCAGTTATGACATTGTTTGCTCTAGATCAAAAGACTGCCTAGTAGTTGAAAAAACTTCCTTTCTCGCATGCTGCTTTTGAGTTGCAGCCGTTTAAATGCTGTTGTAAATTATTCAATCCCGATACTTTCATGTTGTTCCCAAACGGTATTTCTAAAGCAAGAAACAAAAGATGCACAACTCCTTGCTTCTGTAAACTCATTAAATTTATCAATGTGTGATCCCTAGGGTTTTAGGATCTTCCTTTGTTTAGGTGTTGTCCCAAATCCTGACCCGATCCAGAGTCCCGAAGCAATCAGGAAGTGGTATGAATCCAGGAGCGCTTATCAAGCACTCGCAAAGGAAAAATTATTTTTTTCACATTTTCACTGAAAAATAGTTTAAACTCTAAAGATTGCTATATCGGTAAATTTGGCACACAAAATCTATGTCTGATACTGTAAGGTGGCTGCTACCATAGCAACAGCAAAAAACCCGTGCAGTTTCGTTCTCCCTCAAATTCTTCAAAACTAATTTCTATAGACACATTGATTTGCCAAGATAATTTTATAGTAAAAATGTTAAAAACTCCAGAGAAAACTTAATTAGTTAAAAAATACAGGAATTACCGAAAATGCGTTAGGTTTCCTAAACTCTGAAAGTCACCTAGGTTTCATGGTTACCATGACAACAGCACACCTTTAATGGCAACAGATGTTTAATACATCAGAAGATTCACCATAATAAAGTTTTAGGAAAATTCGTGTGAAGTTTGATGGCCGTATTCAAACCATTAAGAATTCATGCTAGAAAAATGACATGGGGGGAAGAATCTCCTCCCCCTTCCCCAAGCAGTGTTAAATGAAAAAAATTAGAACAACTAGCTTCATCCTTCAGTTAGGTATTCTTCTTTTACCATTCTGCATATAGAAATTAGTTTCTGATACCATTTTGCTGTAACTGTAGCTTGTGTAAAGTATGAACTAAAATCCAACCAAGAAAGTACATGTAATTGAAAAAGTAACAATTACTTTTACTGTATTTTGTAGTTCATTCTAAGTTACATTTGATACATTTTTCTAATAAAAATGCACTGAATGTAGCTTAATGCAAAATGTCTAAATAAAACAAGTATACTATTTTGTTCCTTTTTGAATGAAAATATACTTCAGAGTCAATAGTTTGCAAATTTAAGAAATTATTTCAAACCTGTATCTATTTTACCAGTGCATATACTGTACCTTAAAGAAACTTGTGTGACCTGTGTATTTTTACAGAAGTTGTTAGTAAAGGTAGTAGGTTTTTTACAGTTATGTGATAGTATTTTATCTCCTCTGTGATATAGAATGATGGCCGCGGCATTCCGGTTACAGCTTTAGCAAAAGTTCCAGTTCCACAAAGAAGGGTGCGAAATACTTGCTGTTCTTGAGAGGAGTGTTTTATACCATGCCTTTAATGTAAAGCTACTGTGAAACACTGTGGGCACCTCTCTATCTCAAAGACTTACATGTAAAAACAAACTATCTCGCAGTAAGAATATTCTGCATGAAGTATATGTACCAGTTTGAAAATGAAATTGAAATGAAGTTGACACATAAGTTTGAATTTTTTGATGTTTATCTGCAAGTACTTACGGTAATATGTTAATTGTTGGCAAATGAAGTGTCTGATAGCGTGCATGTGTTGTCTACAATAAATTAACTATAGATTTTGTGACTGTTGATGAACTGACTCTTAAATGTTTTGTTGTTCCTGTGCAAAGTCGACAAGGTAACATTTTTGCCAGTCAGGCACACAATCAGGGCAATTGGTATCCCTTTCTTAAGACCTAAGTATGTATTAAATTTAAATATTAAAGTTTTCTGTAATGTTTTAAAAAAATAAATTTCTTTGTTTTGTTTGATATTATGCACACTTGCCCTTTATACCTTACCTATGTATCAATTTATTAAAACATAAAACAGTATAATTATGTTATATTGTAAATTATTATAAATATGGGCATGCATGATTTTCTAATGAATAGTAAAGTAGTGATTATATCATAAATTTATATTCCTATTTTTGAGAGCATTATAGAATGGCTGCTGGAAGTTGTAGAGCACTCAAGAAGAAAGAGATGCTCTAATTCACTTTCTGTTCCTCTTATAATTCTCTTGTCCTTTACAACTTTATATCAAAGTTTATTAGACACCACAGCTGTTTTATAGGTTATAGGACCTTTGTAATGCTCAGTCCAAAACTAATTGCTTTGAATCCTGGCGAAGGCTCAGAAATGTAGTCTAACTGCAGTATATATGCTTGTGGAAATTCAATTTATTTTCATTTCATTCATTCCCCAACAATAAAGATAATGCAGCACAAGTAGTGTAAGGAAGTACACAATATCTGAATCATGATAATAAGCAAAGTAATCAGAAATTTATGAAACATTTTTGTTTCCCTATCCTTTTCAAACCTTGCTGTATTTCCTCCACCTGAACCTCTGGAAAAACTCCTAATGATCATGAGCCCCCAATCTCAGGAAGAATGAAGATTTATTGTTGGTGCTAATAGTTGTAGAGAACAAAAATTTGTAATGGCCAAGACTTGAAAGCAGCTATTTTAAAAGCCCCTAAGTCCACAAACCATGAGATACATGTAACAAGCATCCAATGGGTTGAATAGAGGAAACATAAGTTATGTCTATGTTGATGCTCAGGACCTTGCAGTTTTCACTGATGCTTTGTTAAGCCGCCTTAAATGTAAATTGCCCTGACAATCAGTAGTGACAAAAACCTGTTACTTTAAACTAAAGTGATTGATGAACAGATTTTAAAAATCCAGATGATCCAAGAAAGTTAAACAGATAAAATAATGTTAGAGTAAATACAATTTGTATAACAAGGTTAACAATGTAAAACTTATTGAGTAAGGTACAATGCATCTTTGGTACAATCAACAGATAGTACATTGTACATGTAAACTAAACCTGCTCTTTGTTACATGTACAGTGAACATATTTAAGACACTTGCATGTATCAGAACTGCATTCTTTGAAACTGTGTTTGTTTGAAATTCAAAGTAAACTAAGCTTAGTTTCTGTTACTACTAGCATGTTGGTGTAAATCACAATTTTAGTAGAAAATAATCCTTAAAATAGGTAGGTAATCAAGTTTCTGTGACATTGGGGTATATAAAGGTAATGTGCTTGCTAAACTATAAAGAAAGCCTGTAGTGTTTTGTTATGTGTTTTAAATGGTTTTATTAATTACTGCTAAACAATATAAATGGTCTTCTAGCTTCATTTTTCCTGCAACTGACACTGTCAACATTTGCACAACCAGTTACAAGGAAAAAATGTATTATGGCTCATAATTATTATTAGGTATTTTCCTGAAATGTTCTGTAGGCTGTTACACTTATCAAATTACACAGATACTTATATCTTTCAAAAAATCTCTTTTGCCTGTAGGTTTTAACTATGACAGATTATTTTATATGGTATTTTTCCAATATTCTACAAAACACAATATTGACAAAAAATGCAATTATTTGTTTAGAACAGATCTGCCAAGATGAATAAAACAGAATACATTGATCAAATAATTGATGCTGTTGAGAATTTTCCATTTAGCCTAAAAGTAATTTACTTTAACATTTTTAAGATTTGTGCCTAATAAAATACATGTTTGTTAGTAGATTTAGAAAAAAACAGAAATGGTCTCAGAGAGGAAGTGGCACATTTGGTTTCAAAGAGATGTTCCTTACAGCACGTTTAGTTGACAGATTTTAGTCACAGTGACCAGTTGTCCTGTTACATGTAAGAACTTTAAAACCAAAGACTTACAGTGTGATATCTTTAAATCTTTTCATTTTCATTTTAAGTGAAAAGTCGGTTATGTTATTTGCTGGAGAGGTTAAAGATGAATGGGTATTTTAATAAATGAAAATCTCATTGGATTTTTCTTTTTAAAAAAAAGGTTGTTTCTAACTGATAGGCATTTGGAAAACAAGTAACAAAGCGTTTCAGAACATTCCAGCAAAAGTGTGATCGTCTCCATCTATTCTGTTCTGGTCGTGTGTTTGTTGAGTTTCTCAATGACTTCAGGGCAAATACTCCAGCAAAGCTGTAATTGCCTTCATCTACTCTGCTCTGGTTGTGCTTGTTGAATTGCTCAGTGATTTGGACAAACATTCTGGCAAGACTGGTTGTCTCCATCTACTCTGCTCTGTTGTTTTTTGTTGAGTTCTTTTGTGACTTGGATAAACATTTCAACAAAACTGTGATCGTCTCCGTCTACTCTGCTCTGGACAAATATTCCATCAAAATTATGATTGTCTCCTTCAACTCTGGTCAACTTGGACAAACATTGCATTCCATTCAAACTATGAGTAAAATAGTTTCTTTGTTTGCATCACTCCATAGGCATACCACCCCATGAGCCACCAGGAGTCAATTGATAGGCTGTCTGGGCTACCTCCCATGGCATCATTTCGGGGCAATCACCACCCTATGCACCATGGTCAGTCATCTCCATATCTCCACTCTTCTGTCTCACCACCACTCAATGGCAGTGATCCCAGCATGGTTGGTAAGTGACACTTTAAATCAATGGATTGTAGTACAAAATTTGTGTAAGAGCCAGGCCACCTGTGGCGGTGAGTAATTATCTTGAACATCACCAGCACAATTGTCACCATTTTGTTGAATGATTTTTATCTTGGTCTTCATTACAAAAAGCTAAACTACTTCAAAATTTATATAGCATTTTTGGGGTTTTGGAAGATACATATTTACCATTTCAGGACAATTAAGTAATCTACATGTACAAAAAGCATAAACCTACTTGAAGAAAGGTTAACCTGTTTTCAAGGCATATAAAGCTTGGAGGATATAACCCAGAGGATTTGTAGACTAGCTACAGAATACCCCGACCACTATTGTTGTTGAAATAACTGCGCACATATAATTATTTATAGAACGAAGAGAGTGCAGTAATAATAAATATTTAGCAGATGGTTTGGATATTCGCTAGTTGAGCCTAGCTGTTGTTGTTGGAATGCATAATATTGTGTAGTTTCCCATTTTCAAGTCAGGTTCTTTGCATCCGCAATAGCCACATGTATTGAGCTCATTTCCAGTGGTGTTATCTGCAATTTTATGATTGTCAGAATTCAGCTCCGTCATGTGTTTTATGATTAACTATTTTGTGTATTAAAAAACTTTGATCTTTCGCGAATTAGATATATAACACTGCATGTTGCAGATACGAGTTTCACTTCCTCTTAGAAGTAAACAAGTCGCGTGCACCACACTGCCACTATTATCTTCCATACAGCAAGTCTTTTCTGATCAATCACAATGCCCTGGTTTGTTTTACAATCAATGTGTCTTGTTGAAAGAAGGATTTAAAATGTTATTGACTTTGTAGGTGGAACTCATCACTCTTCAAGGCCACCCACATCAGGCTCGCAGACGGGTGATACCCTTGGGAAAGCCCTAGCATCTGTGAGTACCAGGAGTCCACTTTCATTTTCTCATGACACTGGGTAATTTCTAAACATTACTTTGGTTTTAAACATCCTCTTATTCACCATAGATCTGATGTCCAACATCCTTTGCACAGTGTTTACGTTTTAGTTTCCTAGAGTCTGAATTTTTTTAAAAAAACTCGCTGTAGGCCAATACTAACAATTAAACAATTACCTTCAAAGTAAATAACCAGTAACGTCACTGGCTTGTGATGGAACTCGATTTTAGATAATCTCTACCTACTAGAAGTTTTCAACTGTGCGCAACTAAAGATACTCTCAAAGAATGACAGACTCCCTATCTGAACATATTCATGTCATATAGCCTGCGTGCAGGCTCTCCTTGCAGGTTTGGGGATATAGTTTGGGCAAAGAAAAAATGAGTCGCTGTGCAAAGCGGTCAGAGGAGAGAATGGGAGAGTGAGAGGAGAAAGGAGAGCCTGCACGGAAAGCCCCCCAAACGGCATTTTTACTTTGCTCAGACAAAGTAAAATTCCCATTGGTAGAGAAGTGTGAAGTAGGTGGTCAACGGATATTTGTGTTTCCAGATCGTCGTGACACAAAGAAAGCAATCACAGAGATATGAAGCGAAAAGGTTTTTGTCGAGGTTTTGGAAAAATTCGAGGCGTTTCTGGAGGGACGTACGTTCTGAAGCTGGAACAGAAAGAGGCAATAGAGCATCTTCTTAAAGGTCGAGACATTTTGGCAGTTTAA
>JAOBYH010382168.1:3499-15810 GCA_025403525.1 Umimayanthus kanabou | reverse complement strand
GGGGGGGGGGGGGCACTTACACGTGGAAGGAGTTTTTCGCCTCAAAAGTTTGTTTCTAAACGCCCCGGGGCTTATTTTCGGGGGGAGGGGCTTATGTTCCGCATTTAACGGTATTACAGGCTTGGAACTGCTGAGGTAAAAAAATCAGTAGGATGGAATCTGATAATAGTTACAAAAGTTGATCCAGGTTACCTGATTGGCCGTGCCGATAATGATGGTGACTGGTACTTTTACCCACAATTCTTAGCACACAAAAATCTTACAAATGCTTATAAAAACACACAGAAAAGCTATGAAAACTTCAAACAAAGTATACACAACGTTGTGACTGTACAAAGATTAATATTGCAAAAGTATATGGCTTTTTCTACGCCTACTGGCTGTTTTAGGTTCGCAAAGTATTGTGGTAAAACATACAGCCATCATCTCTTGAGGTATATTCAACTGTACACAGTTGAAATACTAATTGAGGTGACAACTCAAATTGGTTTATCTAAAAAGAAACTATATTACATTCCAATGATTAAGATTTTTAATGGTAAGATACAGTACTACATAAATAACTGAATCTTAAGAATTATATAACGTACTTGTGAAGCATCGGCGTTTTCGCGCGGCAATCTGTCGAGACGTTAGGGCTTGTTTGTAGACCTGCATGCAAGAGATTGCGCCCTTGAAGTAGCGCCTGTCACCGCTGCGTGCTCCCATTCGTACGGGGAAGTTGGTAGCAAGCCTGAAGCGCCCAATGTACTTTCTCACCACAAATCGGTTATTGACATAAAGCTTGGCTTTTCCTGTTCTCCTGTCATACGTTGCAGCCAACAAGTTCCACTGTCTGGGCTTCACGGTCCTACTCCAAATGGCAGGACCTTTGCTACCGCCGCGACGCGTAACGCGAATAAATACAGTTCTGGGATTGACCATCCAGAAATGAAGTCCCCATCCGTTTGGCCTATATTACAAAGGAAAGAGAGAGTCAGTGTCTGACAAACGTCTTTGATAACTATAATGTGTGTCGCTATAAGCGGCCTCTAATGGTCACATGGAAAATTTGTCAAAATACGGCACTTCCAAGCTCTTTTCAAAACTTCTAATTTTAATCCCAGTTGTATGCATACCGTGACAATTTTTGAACAAAAACATTAGAAAACAAAACTAGAATTGAAGAAGCAATACACCAGTATCGTTGCAGATTTCATTGTAAAAAAATGTTATAGCAGAAATATTGATGGCAACAGACACCACCTTTAAATATAAAGTAAACGACACCATTTGGCCTCTTCTCAAGAACCCCACAAAAGTATGTGATTTTTCAGTTTAAACTGCATTCCGGAAACACTTAAACGGCTGTCAAAGGAAAGAACATTAGAACTAAAAGTTCTCGAATCGTTCGTCCGATCCACGTATAGTAGTATTTGCTTTTTTGCCGACGCCTAGCAACCACTTTTTTCTAATCTCTCTCCTTCCACAGTAGAATTCCACTCTGGATGTCTGCAAAACCTTGCTAACGCCCCAATCTTTGCTTCAAAAAGATACTGAAACGGTTACTCTTAAGAAAAACGTCACTGTACTGATGAAACATAAGAGTTCGATTCGCCATCATACTTGTAGTTGAAGATTGGTCCAGAACTTCCCGTCATTCGAACCCACGCAATGAGGGTGATGGCATCTCTAGTGTCCAGTCCTCTACGGTTAGGGAATTGGATGTAGCTGTTTGGTCGGCCATAGAAATATACAGCGCTTCCTCTCGACCCATCTGGACCTGTGACGTATCTGATATTGCGTGGTCGGCCAGCAGGGTTGCGTCCGATACTGATATCGCGCCCGCGAACACGACGGCTCAGCGGATACACAGCAACAGCTCTCGTTGAACCTATAAAAGGGATGACCGGGCATAAGCTCAAAAAGGTTTACGCTCAGAATTTGTTGCAAAGTCTCAAAAATTGGGAAGCTACCTACTTCAAGATTACTGATTTAATTACATTACGTAAACCAAACAGTAGCATTATACTACACATTTACATTATATTATTCGCACATGTGGAGCAACAAACGCTTTCCAAGCTCTACATATCTGAAGAGCTTTGTTAAGGCCAAAATGTTTGCTTCGAAAAGGTAGAAGGACACTTTTATGGACACACGGTAGATAACTACCGTCTCCGGTAATCTGATTCACTATACATGAAAATTTTTCTTGGAACCTTCCATGATTTAGCAGCTAGATCTTTCAACAGGCTACCGAGAGAAATTAGAAGCACAGGCACCTATCTGCTTTGTGTGCAGAAAATGAAAACCTTTTTATCATTATAGTGTTACAATATTTCATACCTATATTATCAACTCAGTATTTATGATTTGTTGTTGTTGCTTTTTGTGTTTTTTAGTATTTTAAAACAGTTTAGATTTAATTAGAAAATTCGTGTAAACTTGATAAAGAGCCGCCTAATGGATTTTATTTATACTAAAACATTATTATTATTATTATCTTCATCATCATCATCATCATCATACTTTATTACATTAAATTACTGTTACCTTTATTATTATCATTACTATTACTATTACTATTACTATTACAATTACTATTACTATTACTAATACTTTTACTATTACTGTTACTATTACTACTACTAATACTTTTACTATTACTGTTACTATTATGTTTATGAGTATATATATACGCGGACCGTTCTAGCCCTACACCAATTCGGACCGGAGTCCACCAAACACTCTGAACATTGCTAACCTGAGTCAAAAGGATTTAGTCCTGAAACGTTTTTCAGTTCAGTCAACATATACGCTTCAGCAGATCAAACTATTTCGAAAGTTCAAAATACATCTGTTCAAAATTGATCAAAAATATTCACGTCTAATTGTGAGCTATCTATAAATAAGATAAATTCCGTTTAAATTTGTAGCAACTCATGAACTCACCAGATGGTCTGGGTGGCTTGGCAGCTGTGAAAGAAACACAAAATGAAGTTAGTTATACACTCTTCTCATACAGAGGTTGCTGCAGGTCTACCTAAGGTTGCTTTCAATTTGTCCGTTCTGGCCGGCCGAAAAAAACTGGTTCTGGCAAATTTAAATGAAAAGGTCCAAGGCACGCGTCACAACTTTCCAAATTCCCACGCTTTGGCCGACCGGAGCGGGAGAACTGAGCGGCTCTGATCCATGAGCGCTAGCAGGGCCATTCTGGTCAGAAGAGTCGACCTCTACTCTTAGAACGAAAGATCCCATTGGATATAAAGACAATATAAGTAACCCAAACCTTAACTCTAAAACTGACCATCCGTAAACAAACATACAATAGCATATTGTTAAAAAGTGTTAGCTGTTGTTACTGTTATTGTTCAGCAACCAATGGAACATATCATTCTGAGATATAGTAGAGCTTCAGTTCTGAGAACCATAGGACCAGCAAGATCGGACAAATGGAAAGCGACCTTTGAGCGAAAGTCACCGTGATTTTATGTTTCTTAATTAGGGATTTCAGGTAATTTAGAGAAATCAAGGCGACTTTATGCGACTTTGATTGATCTAGGGCAACTTTGCAGACTTAAGGCGACTTCGGTTCCAAGAGCAGGCCTAATCGCAGTAATTAAGTCGAGTTAAGGCGCTTAATAAAAAAAAATCGCGTGATTCAAAGCGACTTTAATTTGGACCTAAGAGTATGCCTTGCTGTAGAGTACGATAGGTATTGTGTGAAATTTGATCAAGTTTTGAAATCGCACCAAAACCGGGAACTTCTAGGGCTGATAGACGGAAGTGAACTGATGAAACTAACCAACCGTAGGGTAAGGATATCACGCCGCTACTGGATTGGTTCTTGAACAGCCAATGAGTGAAGCAAAAGGACTGAGGACCTAACTTCGAATGACAAGCAATGACAATGTACGACACCGAGACAAATATTTAAAACATTCGTAAATGGTCAAAAAATGTGGCAATACCTCGTGTATATTTTAAAGAGTTCTATGCCAAACCAATGGTTAGCCATGAATCACAGTTTTATTTTAGAAAAAATGCCACTACCTTAAACAAATAAAAAGGTCAAGCCTGCCCCTCTATATAATCACATTCCACTTATGTACTCAACCTAAAACAATGCAGATACACTTTCGTGAAACAAACTCTTGTTGCTATAAAACTTTTAACATATCAAATCTCTGGCGAATTGAAATATTATTAAGTAGTAAAACAACAACACTTCGTTGAAAAAAAGCATTTCACTTTATATTGTTCCCAATTATGGACAGCTCAAAAAACCATTTGTTTACAGCTTTTTATAAAACAAACCGTTGTCTTCTACAAAGGACTCTGGGAATTTGGTCAAATGCTATTTAAGTATATGAATAAAATGCGAGCTCGTATCATGCTATACGAGTCCCATATTGCAGTTTTCCGATTGTCTTTTGTAAGTCTTGAAAATTCAGCCTCTCTTGCAAAAGCTTCAGAATCAATCGTGTCTTTCATTACCAGAAATTATCAAGCCTAGGTTAAACGAGGATGAGAGTTGCATGAGAGTTGAGTGAACATATTTGGATGAGAGTTTTGTTCAACTCTCGTGTGCGCGGTCAAACGAAGGATGAGAGTTGATAAGAGTCGCTCAACAAACGTCTGAAACTCTTATAGCCGGACGTTAATCGAAATTTTGAACATGTTCAAAGTTGATGAGAGTGCGTGAGAGTGTATGAGAGTGCACGAGAGTTGGCGGTCAAACGAAGGCGAGATTTTAAATTTTCATGAACACTCATACAATACTGATAAGGCAACAAATAGGATATCAATTCCATAATCCAAAAGCCTTACCTCTACAGACTTGCTGCTTTATTGCTCCAACCACATTACCCAGAGTCTTGAATGAAGACGTGAACACGTAGTCCTTTCTGCTTGCAATACGTCTAAGCTGCCGCAGATCGTATTTTCGTCCGATGCCAACAGCGACAAGCATGACGCCTTTGCGTCGCATAACAGCAGCCGCTCCAGCTGGGCTGTCCTGGGACCTTCCGTCTGTCATAACAATGACAACCTTTTTCCTGCCGTCACGACCAAGTAAGTACCTGCTTGTGTATCGGAGGGCGTATCCAAGTTTGGTGCCTCCTCTTGGGTACCGGATCTTTTTGATGGCTATGATAACACGCCTACGATTGCTGTGTATGAAATATAATTTCACCAGCTTAGTAACTGGAAAATTGAATTGCACAGATGACAACAAATTGTTTCGTAAAATAAGATACTAAAACAGCACCTCGTCGTTCCTAAAATGTAGGCATTTCTGCAATTGGTTTCAGCTTAACCGAATCCCAACACTGACGTTCGAAAGTTTCGCTAAACAATAATAGCGACAGTTTAGAAACTCTCACTAGTTCATGTCGGAATTCGACTGCCTATCTCAACTCGTTGTTCAGGGGGTTGAGTGGGTGGGGGGAACTCCATATTCACAAAAGACAACCCTATTTTGATTTACGGTTCTTCAAATATCTGGCGGATGCGTTTTGGAATCAACTGCCTAACAGTACGAAAACTATAGGAACCTGGTAATTCTTAAGTTTAACGTGAAGGAGTTTGTTATGTCGTTCTATTTATACGTGAACGAAAGGCACCAACACTTGCACTTCAAGATTTCGCGAGCTTGGCTGAAGATTTCTCAAAATACCATGAAAACAAATTTCATCAGTCCCTTTTCATTTTTTTGTGTTGTACAAGTGGATGAGGGTTAGTTAAGGTACCGGAAAACCGTGATGAGTTTATCCCGAAAGTGCCCATTGAAAAACCCTGGCATGAACTTCTACTGAGTTAATCTGTTGGAGATCTTCTGAAACAAGATACTTCCAGAAAGTCAAACATACCTGGTAAATCCAAAGACTTTGTAAGCCCTCGAAGAAAACAGAACGGCACCAATTCTCGCGTACTTTCGACCGATCTTGAACTTCTTTACCAGGGAAGTAATGAACTTCAGACAGCGGCGGAAATTTCCTTTCCCATAATATTCAATGCTTCCCGAGCCATCGATGACGAAAGCGATATCTAAGCGACGCGCTTTACATACTGCAATTGAGTAAAAGTAATTCGCGTTAAGTTTCAGTCCGTAACAAGTGCTGCCGTACGTGGAGGTGCTTTGAACAAGTATAGTTATAAAGATTGGTCAGCAACTGAAAATAGTTAAAGGAAACAGAGACAAACTGGTTACCGGATAGAGGGGTTGTCCGGATGGATAGACGGAATATCAGAAGAGAAAAGATGAAAAACACACGGAAGGTCCGAGAGGCAATTTGAATCTTTATTAAGCTCATGGCGATTCTCCATTTACAATACAATATATAATCAATTTTTAGTTAAGAGTCTGTTCCCTCATTAGTAATAATATGCGAGCTGGGAGCCTAAGTTAACCCGTAGGTTTTCTAGTTAGCCCCCTTCAAGAGGTAGAAGGAAGGACCGACAGGTGTACAAATTGATCGACGTGTGTGTATGGGGGTGGAGGGGGAGGGGGGTGTTAGGATGATAAGTGTGTTAGTTGATAAGTAAGTAGGCTGCTAAGTTGTTTTAAACTGTTTGATTCATTTACAAAATATAACATAAATTTAACTTGCCAAGACAAATAACACAAAAAGACAAACGAAGAAGCCACTACATTACAGTGTTTTCTTAAGCCTGGAAAAAGGTACTGTGCTTGGGAACCAGGTACAGCACCAATTATTCACTTTCAAAAGACTACAACAAAGAATCCGTTTACTGTCTGGGGATGCAAGCACAACCACTGAGGAAAGACAGTCCAATTTATCTGTGTACCTGCCTCAAGAAACACTGCTATTACAATTGACTACATGTACTTCTAATTTGTCCAGACTGTTTCATTATACCTCTACAACAAGCAGATTGCTACAATAGAATTCTAAAGCTCCTCTCTTTTGTGCCATGTTTAGTTTGATTAATTGCATTATTCCACGTGATAAAAATATGTTGAAGTCTCGTTTTGTTTTTTCATTGGACAAGTATATATTATTGCTTTTCCACTTACGAGTAAATGGTTAATTACTTTAAAGTGTTTTTGTTTTAACATCCAAAACAGAACTTCCACCTCATCTCATCTCAACTTCTGATATTCTTTAAAACCTTCGACTTATTTTATTAATTTAATTCAGAAGAGGTTTGTGTAAGTACATGTGAACATTGGTGTTCGATTGTTTTATCAAGTTCACTGCAGAAGGTGAATGTATTGGTGGCTCTTATATTCGTTGTAAAATGCTGGCAGGTATGTCATAAGACAGGTTGGGCGAACAAATGCTAAGAAGCAATTTGCTGCTACTTACCTTTTCCACCAGGTTGTGGGCGTGGTCCAGGGCGTGGTCCGGGGCGTGGTCCGGGGCGTGGTCCTGGTCGGGGTCCAGGGCGAGGCCCTGGTTTTGGAACAATCCCTTATAGATAACGAAAAACATGTTACTTAAAAAAGAAGAATCTTGCACAAATCAATGTTTTCATACCAAATGACTAGCGTTTGAAGGGTAGCCATTTTGAAAGTCACGAGGACAAACTGACCACCGCCCCGAGGCTGAAAACAAGTTTGGCCTGAATAAGTGTAAGATTCACAGGTCCAGACGTGGGATACTAAGGTTGTTTCTACAGACATTTTTACGGGGGAAAAGGTTACATCCGTATAAGAGGACATAACAGAACAAAACCATAGAGAGTCAGTACTTTTGTAACTACATCGATGGTTCATTTGTAAGCACAAGTCTGTGGAAGCATCATGACAAACATGTTGTGTTTGTTGCAAAAACAATTAGGAATGATGGACAAATTGCAAAAAACGAACTGTATTTTCGCTATCGAAAAGGCAGTGGCGTTTTCAAAGGAATTAAAGAACACACTAAAAACGAAAAATTCTCCATCGATTGGAAATAAAATGTTTTTCAAAGAAGTGTGGAAAAAAATTGCAACTATGACGCTTACTTCGGAAACACCTCCGCCTGCGAGCTGCAATTTGTCGGGCAGTCAGTGCCTTGTTGTAAACCTGCATGCAAGCAACTCGTCCCTTGAAGTATCTGCGATCTCCAATCCTTGCTCCCATTCTGACTGCCTTATTAGTGGCCAATAGGAATCGACCAACCCTCTTCCTAGCAACTTCGTTTCCATTTACCCACAACCTAGCAATGCCGGTCCTATAGTCGTAAGACGCGCCAACAAATTGCCACTTGCGATGCTTAACCCTACGGCTTACTACCGCAGCCGGCATTTTCCTTCCGCGACGGGGCATGAACCGGGCAAAGAGAGTTGTAGGGCCAATCATCCAGAAGTGAGAACCCCAGCCTCTGATGTCGTAGTTGAAAATGGGTCCGGCGCGTCCCTCGTGATAAATCCATGCCAATAGCGTAATGGATTTGTAGGCATCAAGTTTACCTCTTGGTCTGTTGGGAAACTGTATGTAGCTGTTGGGTCGACCAAAGAGCTGTACAGCACCATCGCGTGTGCCATCGGGACCTTTCGTGAATCTCACCCCACTAAGTCTGGCGCCGCGGTTTCTAAAAACGCTGATATCTTTCCCACGTGTTTGACCATTAAGCGGAAACAGGGCCCTTGCTCGTGTTGATCCTGAACAACAAATGCAGGAAGGTTTTAGTTTTTACAGTTTAAAACACGAAAATTTAAAAAGTCTTCAGGTACATTTTGGGTGAAATCGAGGATTTGTTTCTTGATTGATTACCGTCTAAATGTTTGCTTACCCGATTTCTTGTAGGTATCTCAAAAAGAACTTTTGCAAAAACGGGGATAAACTATACAAAAAAGCAATATTACGGAGAACCGTTCAAGTTTTGTGTTACCTACCAGTTGGCCGAACAGGTCCAGCTGCAGCTGTTAAAAAAGAAAGGAAACATCATAAGTTGGTAAAGTTTTAAAACATTCATGATGTTGTGAAATAGTTTTATCAAAGGGAAGAGAAAAAGTCACCATAATAGAAGAGGCACAGAACATGTAAAAGGTACCAGCAATGAGAGAAATGGTTGGAACCAACAACTCACCTTCTCCGCACAAGACAATTTTTTTACACGAAACAAAGACTGGCAGTTAAGAAGCGTTTGTTATTGTTTGGTCAAAAGTTGTTTTCGTTTTATTTTATTTTTGCTACATATCTATTTTTTTAAATGTCTCGGTGCAATTGTCCATTTCTGCAAGTAGATACCGAAAAACGTAATTGTGTGTTATCAAAAATGATGAATAGAAGAAAAGGGGAGTGAAACTGTTTGATTTACGCAAAGCGTCACAAACCAGCATCTTCCATTTTTTTTCTTGTTATTTCGAGTGCCCGTAATACTTTTCGATCTTGTGAATGCAACAACGGACTGCCTTTGTAAAACTTATAGACTAGTCTTAAAAAAACTGATTTTCTGCGTTGGCGAGTTAGCTAGATATGGGTTTTGATCAACAAGCGTTAATATGGTATTACTGGGCCCGGTTGACTTTCTCAAACAGATAAATCCCATTCCAGCGGATGGGTTTACGCATTCTTATAATTATAACTGAATAACCAGCAAACTTTATCTGCTGGATTAACTTATCCAACCATTGCACAACCAGGCCCAGATCGGGATACGCTCAGAACTCGAACAGGTTGTCTGAACAATAGTGTGGTACTTGGTATGATCTTCTGCATCTTGTAGTAGACTATACATAGACGAAAGACGATTGACTTTTCATACAAACAACGGCCGTTAACTTAGTGACAGCCGAGTAGGAACCTGGCAAATGAGCGCAGGCATTGTGAAGATATTTTATGACATTTATCTTCAGACTTCACACCTTCAACAAGGTAAATACCGCGAATACAAAGTTTGTCTGTTTTAAATGATCGGTTATTGAAAGAAATCGTTTTTAATCAATGTCTTGTATCTTTAATTAGATAAGCAAAGAGCATTAAGTTAAACTGAGCACAGAGAACCCATCAAACGGCAACACCCTTCGCAGGGGAGATGGCAATAAATACTAAATACAAAAAAGGGTTAGCTGCACACATACCTTTACAGACCTTGCGTTTGATAGCTCTGACTATTCGGTTCAACGTACGGAAACCGCCGGTGTAGACGTGTTTCCTCGATGAGGCAATCTGAATCAACTGCCGCATGTTGTATTTCCTACCAAGCCCAACGCTTACGATCGTACAGCCGACACTCTTAAGCCTCTTCGCAGGTATTTGGACCCTATCATAGGATTTTCCGTCCGTTAACACAATCAGAACTCTCTTTCTGGAGCTGGACTTTTTAAACAGGTAATTCTTCACAAAGTTTAGAGCGAATCCTGTCTTAGTACCTCCCCTTGGGTATCGGATTCGACTGATAGCGCGAAGTACTTGTCTCTTCGTGGAATATCTGTTGAACCGGAAGAGGCCAAAAGGTCGCGAAGAAAACAACACAACTCCAACTCGAGTTTTACCTCTGCCAATCGTAAAAGCTCTAACCAAGTACTTGACAAACTGGAGAACCCTTTTGAAGTTGCCTTTTCCGTAAGCCTCAATGCTTCCCGAGCCATCGATGAGGAAACCAAGGTCAATCTTTGCCCTGCATACTGTAGTGAAAAATGGAGACGATACTGAGAAAATGAAACACAAGTTAGAAACCTCTTTATAATTTATTTTTAATTCAAGCGTTAGAATCCCCAAACTTTTAATAGGAAGAGAAACATGACCAGAATCCTTCAGGGAATTCCTACTTGTGAGTCATCCCGTAAGGTGAAGGACTGATTGACTAAGGATTGGTCTGCCCCTAGAATGGTTCCTCCTAGAACCTTGCCGCCATGCCAGTGATGATCGCGCAGTGATGCCGTTTTACTGTCGTTTTTCAAAACATTTAGAAACCTTGAATCTCCAAAAGGGAACAATCGGTTTCTTCTATCCTTTACTCCTCAGTCTTGGATCACAAAAGATCAAATGCAAACTAGTTTTTCGATGTGGTCCAGCCAAAATTTACGAAACCAAGACGAGAAGAAACCTAGACTCCGTCTCTCTATCCTCACCCCTTGGATATGTTTTCTCACGCAATTTAAGTAAAAAGTGTAACCGAGTCTAAACCAGCCTTAAGGCCCGTAAGCCCAAAAAACTAAACACAAGCGCCGAAAACACAGGAGTCTGGGTATTCGCTTCCTCTGAAATCGCATTTCGTACTCTTTGACAGTACTTTTTTATTCATTCTAAGTCTTATCTGTATTTATATATTCATGTCCTAGCTTAAATTATTTTTAGGACCGCGTCTACAGGCTTTAAAGCTGGCTAGGTGACTGACTGCAATATTTATGGCTTTCTTGTCCACTCTAATAGTATTTTTCAACAAAAGGTGTAAGACAGCCTTCATGGTACTCATAACGGCGGACTCTTGAAATCAGAATCTTAGTTTCTCAAGATAGTAGTCATGGAAGTGACATATAACCCTTATAATAAGGAGGAAGGCAGGTTGGCAGGTATGCAAATTTGCTGTACTTACCTTTCCCACCAGGTTGTGGGCGTGGTCCTGGTCGGGGTCCTGGTCGGGGTCCTGGTCGTGGTCCTGGGCGTGGTCCTGGGCGTGGTCCTGGTCTTGGAATCACTTTTAGAAAAAGACAAGTATTGACTTTAAAAAAACACAGATTTTCACTTTTAAAAAAATGAAATTAAAAAAGCAGTTCAAATACTAACAACAGACCAGCTAGACACGGTACTATTCAAGGTAAACCAATATTATTTTAAGTAGACACGATTAATACTATACTAGGCAGACACCAAATTTTTATAGCTAGGAAAGAAATCATGCTAGATACCATACTATTCTAGGTAGACACGACTGATACTATTCTGGGTAGACACCATGCTATTCTAGATACAATACTTTTCTGGGTAGACGTATTCTAGGTAGACGCAATACTATTCTAGGTTGACACCATACCATTCTAGATACTATACTATTCCAGGTAGACACAAACTATTCTAGGTAGACACCAAACTTTTCTAGGTAGACACAATACTATTCTAGTAAGATACAATACTATTCCAGGTAGACACAAAACTATTCTAGGTAGACACCATACTACGCTAGGTAGACATAATACCATTCTAGGTAGACACAATACTATTCTAGGTAGACACCATACTATGCTATACTAGGTAGACACAATACTATTCTAGGTAGACACAATGCTATTTTAAGTAGACACAATACCTTCTAGGTAGACACAATACTATTCTAGGTAGACACAATACTATTATAGGTGGACACGATATTATTCTAGGTAGACACAATGCTATTCTAAGTAGACGCAATACCTTTCTAGGTAGACACAATACTATT
>JAOBYH010381057.1:0-15824 GCA_025403525.1 Umimayanthus kanabou | reverse complement strand
CCAAATTTGGGAAATGGTGAAATTGAGAAATTAAGATTTTTTGAGATTTTTTTAGGGTTTTTACCTTTTTGTCTATAAATCGGGTTTTTACATCTACTCAGGTGGAGAAATTTGCCTTCTAGTCAGGATTAGAAAATATATTGAAATAGAACGATATTTTGGAGCTGTTTCTCCGTGTACTTCTGATACTTTGCCGCCTTTGCCAAAACTTATTGAAAACCCTGTTAGTCAGACAAGTTGTCAGAAACTAGCTAAAAATACATGTTGGTAGATTAATGGCAGTGGGAAATCATTTCTCAACAGGAAAAAGAACATCAAGAGAGCAATTGAAAAGAGATGGTCATTGAAGGAACCAATACCATGGTTCCACCACAGTAAGTCTGCTATGGCAGAGCTGGATCGGTTTTCCCACCTCCTTGCATCAAATGAGCAGTATGCCTACAAAAAGAATGGCTTGGGAAGAAATGCAATAAAGGAGATTGTTTTTAAAGAAATGGTGGAACGGAGAAGAAGGTTGAAGCAGGAAGCTGCTACACATACAGATTCTACAGGAACAGAAACAGATGACCAGTCATCAAGCAATGGCAGCACCACAAGTGTGAACTCAGAATCGGCTGATGGGCCTCAAAGTCAAAATCATCCCTCAATTGCCCAGCTGTCATATTCTTCTTATTTTAATTCAGGTATTAATTAGTACTTATAGCTGAATAATAATTTCCATGTTCATGCATGTATGCCGCTGTAATGGAATATCGTAAAATTCCAATATAAGCCCATGGGCTTATAGCTTTCAAAGCACCTTTTTGGTGGGCTTATATTTGGGAGGACTCATAATCAGAAGGAAATTTTTGTTACACAATTGGCCAGATGAAGGGTTTTATATCCGGTTTTCTATAAGATTTATATCCAGTTTTGCGTTACAAAACACCAGATATATTTGGGAGGACTAATAATCGAAGGGTTTTATGCGTTTCAAATTTGGTGGGCTTATAATTGGGAGGACGTATAATCGAGAGGGATTATATTTGGAATTTTATGGTATTTTGCAGGAATGCAGAGTCTGAGCGAATATTATAATACAAAATAGTATGAGAATGATGCATATGGTAGTCAACATTTTTAAAATGAAACATAACTAGTTAACTTTATTCCATTTATAAAATATAATTGTGTTGTACATGGATCACTAATGATAATAATATATAGCATTTATTCACCAAACTATTTCTCAAAAATACATACTATAGCCACAAGAACTATTATTTCAAAACAAATCCATTTCCCTTTAAGCTTATCATGGGGTGGGTATATGCTTCAAAAATAATAAAACAAAAATAATCTAACTGATGCATCCAATTATAACGCTTAACTGCTTTTATCTTGACAGCAATGACACAGAAGTCATGTGATACGGTGGTAATGGTAGCTCTGGACAAACCATCAGTGAATGATATTAAACTCAAACCAGACTTGCACCGCCTGGCCAAGCTATTTAGCCTGAAGCTTCTGCGAGGAAAGGACAAAAATACACACATTCAAGCAATTGCAAACTCATTGATCAAGGAGGGCTACATTGAAACAAAATCCTCTGCAAATGCGGCAAACTTGGTCAGAGGGGATTTGTTGGTGAAGAAGAAATTGCAAAAATGATTGCATTGGGAACTGAGAGATTCAACTAGCTACTGAGACTGGTAAAACTAGTGTGATTAATAGTTGAGTTACATTATTCTGAGTTCACCATAATTCAATACATGTACACGCATGTATATACAATTATAGGCTTTAATAGCTACTAGGTACCATTAACGCCAGACCAATTTAATTTCCTGTTTCTCAAAGATTTTAACCAAAAATATAAGATTGGAGATTAAAAGAAAAGGAAAGAACAGGGTTAATCATTGTATTTTTCTCAAAAATGACACTCCACACACACATTCCAACAAAATACTTTTAATCTCAACTAGCTTTTCAACATGGATAATTTATGAAAATTACTCAAACTTGAGATGCTGACTGAAATACTGTAAACAAGAACGTTTGAAATACATGTATCAGACGGTACAATAGATAAAAATGCCTGAAATGTGAAAAGCCAAATGTTGTTTTTGTTTTTTGTTTTTGTTTTTTCCAGTGTTTGAAAAATAAAGTTCAATGTCTTGGAAAAACAGGGAACTTAATTGGTCTGGCCTACGGTTGCATTAATTGCAGTTTGGAACTATATTCCAAATATTGAATTTGAAATGCAAACTTCCATTACTTCAAGTATTTTCCAATATACCATTTTAAAAACACTGCAAAACCTGGCAAGACTGCCAGACATCTCAAATTACTCTAATTTTCAATTGCAAGTACTGATTTTCTTCAGTACTTTGAGAAAGAAAGTTGGAATTTTTGGGAAAAGGATTAACTCCTATTTTGGAATTAAAGCCCATTACCTAACACATGCTAAATAAATTAGATATTGTGGGAAGTTTGGTACTCATAATCAGGCTAGCCCTACCTGTATGCAGGCCTATAGCCAAATTTTTAGGTCCTTTGACCAGATGTTATTAATCATTATGTTTTGGTGTTTGTCTAAACGATTGTGCCAAGATGAGCTTCTCCTGAATTTAAAAATAAAATGTCCTAAAGTTTCAAATGAGGGGATTTTTTTTGCTTTCTGGGGTGTGCAGGTGCACCCTTTGCACCCCTACTGGCTACAGTCTGGGACTTTAAAGATACATAGCATATGGTAATCTAGATCTGTCTAAGTATCTTTTCCTGTCCACATTTTGTAAATATCCTGTGAAATACTGCATCTTGAACAATTTGATAAAATATGCTGGACTTCTAATTAAGTTGCTGTGACATGCATGTGCACAATTTTATTGTGTGACATGAACGTCTTGGATGAGTACGGGTTTGCTTCAGGGTTAAAAGGTCTAAACTTATTGGACAGATCCAGCTTGACATGTTGACATTGTCCATTATTGGCCAATTGAGTTTTTAGATAGTTTAAGTAATTTTCGAGATAAATGAAACTTTGATGTAGCTCGTTGCTTATAATTGCTTATTTACATTTTCCATGCCAAGTGCAAATCAGACTTCAGTTTAAAAGTTGTGTTTGCTCCATGCAAGATGCACACTCCAGTAAACATTGTGAGCCTCCAGCCAGTACTGATTGTTGCAAAATTCAGTCACACATCTATATTTATGCAGTATATTTTCTGTACCTTTTATTTCTATTAATAATTAATGCATGACCTTTAGCAGGATAATATATTTGATATGAAAGTGCTTAAAGGCAGCTTTGTACTGTTAATTTATTCTTTAATAATGAACTGGTGCTAGATTAGTAACAAAAATTGACATTGAGTTTTTTAAAATGTGTTGCATTGTACGTCCTTCAAATATAGAATGGATCTGAGTTGGAAATTTCACTTTCCACCGTATGGAAAATGCAGGTTCCGCCGTATGGAAAATGCAGATTCCACATTATGGAAAATGCAGGTTCCACCATATGGAAAATGCAGGTTCCACCATATGGAAAATGCAGGTTCCATAGTACGGAATATGCAGGTTCCACAGTCTGGAAAATGCAGATTCCGCTGTATGGAAAATGCAGGTTCCACTGTATGGAAATGCAGGTTCCACGGTATAAGAAATGCAGGTTCCACAGTAAGGAAAATGCAGGTTCCACAGTATGGAAAATGTAGGTTCCACTATATGGAAAATGCAGGTTCCCTAGTATGGAAAGTCGAGATTCCATAGTATTTACAGATATGGAAATCAAGATTTCACACCGTGGAAACTGAAATTTCCATTTAAGGAAACTTTGAATTTGCCTTTGAGAAACCATACATGGAAAATGCAAATCCAATGATGGAAACTCCAAGAAATCACGCATGGAAAAGTTGTACTTTTTCCATCCTTGGAAACACTGAAGAATCCATAGAGAATCCAGACAAAATACAAACATGGAAATTTCAGACTTTTTCCGGTGATTGATTATGTCATCAAACTGCACATACAAACTTCAAACCATCCAAAATGAAGTCAATGGATATAAATATGGTGGTCCACTAATAAAAAATATACCACCACCACTGCATGACCATAAAATGAAACAACTACATATGTCACTTTAAGGAAGTGCAAATAAGTCTTACCACAGTTTTCTAGTCCATACTTCTCAGGAAATTCATAAATATGGTTGGGTATACCATCAGGAAGATAAGTGTGCGTTTGTTCACGGATCCTATGAGTGTTCCACACAACATTTATAAAGGTGGGAACCATTAGATAAGCAAGAAGATGCCTTGAATAAAAAAACAAAAGCAAAACATTTTTTAGCAAGACAGAAAAAATACCGTATTGGCATTTTGATTAGTCCTATGGTTACTACAGCTGGCTTGCACTTTTCCTACTTGTAATTTTTAATAAACTATACATGTAAATTTGTAATTCTTTAAGTGCTAATAAATAATTGATTGATTGGCATCACCAGGACCATGCAGAGTGGGGAGGGGGGTGGGGAGAGCACGGCGAGCAGCTCCTCCCCTCCCCCCCAAGCAAAATGTTTGTTCTTGATTTCTATTGAAGTTTTAGAAAATATTGTGCCAAAAATGCCAGAAATTACCTTAGAGAGGTTCAAAATTTGAAACTTTCCTGGAGGAGCATGCCCCAAGAACCCCCTAGAAGCTTGTACCTTGGCACTCGCATTATTGTTTCCTCAATATGCAACACTGTCCCCCTGTCTGTGTTCAGGGCGAGGGGCCAGCTGAAATATTTGGATCATAAAGGGGAGGGTCATACGTAAACATATATCCAAAACACAAATTTCCCCCCCACCCCCTCCATAAATAATGAACGGTCCCTAACTAGGTCAAAGCCTAACCCTTTACTCGCTTACCCACATATGGCGGTTAGATTGATAGATGTATTCTCACCTGATTGGAAGTTGAAGGCCCATAGATCACTGTTTCCACTGGATCCATATCGCCATGTTGCTGCCTCAAAAATGCATGCATCGTGCCCATCACTCCAGTTTCCGTACCTTTGTCAAGTCTTAGTCTACTTGCAACCATTCTCGTTTTGAATAGATATTCAAGATAGAAGCGGCCTATAAGGTTGGGATCACTATTACCAATCCAAACTTTTGCCCACAGCACTTTTCTACTGCAAGTGTCTACACAGCCATAAACAGCAATGGGAAATGTAGAATTTTGACACCCCATTAACTTGTCATGACCATCAAGTGAATGCACGAAGTTAGGCCCAGGAGACGTAAAGTGACCCTTTGGTTTCTTCTTTTTAAATTGTGGAGCCCTTTGCTCTAAAGCGTCTGGATCTTCGTTGTACATGACCGCATACACCAAATCTCGTGGTACATTCATTCATAGATCTGCCTGATTTTTTTATGAAGAGCTCTACAACCAAGTAGCTTTCCTGGCCCTTCCATTTCTTTATTGACCGCCGTTCCAACTTCGTCGACAGTCACATTTCGATCAGTGTGACTAATCTGAAAGTACTGCAGCCTTCTGTCCAGTGTCCTCAAGCTCCAAGCATATTGACTGAAATCTCTCGAAACAAAATCTAAAATCTCCTCACGCCAAAGTCCCTCCTTCACGTACGTCTTCAGGGTTTCTTTCAGCTCATTGTCGTCTTTCCACGAATCGTTCTTGATTTGAGGAGCCGCCATGTTGGAAGGGTACAGAGCACGCGAAGAGCATTGTGGGCTATGGGAGTTCTCGGTCAACGATCGAACAGAAAAAAAAATGGACATTGCTAAAAAAAATTATGGCAGTTCTTGTCGAAAAAAAATGGTGGTGATTGCCAAAAAAAGTTATGGCAGTTCTAGGGAAAAAAATGGTGTTGATTTCCAAAAAAAGTTATGGCAGTTATAGGCGCAAAAAAAAAACCGGTGGTGAGTGCCAATTTAAGAAAAAGTTATGGCAGTTCTAGGCGGAAAAAAAAAAGTTGGCCCCAAAGTAGGCAGCAAAAAAAACAAATGCACCAATTGCCAAAAAAAATGAAGTTGAAATGAGAATAAAATAACAATTTTTTAAAGAAAAAAAGCTAATTGAAATTGAATTAATACAAAATGTGTGAAATTCCTTATGGCAGTTCTAGGCCACCATAGAGGAGTACTTGAAGCCTGAACGGTTTAATGATGTTGTCGCAGCTGTGAAGAGCCTTTGTTTATTCGAAGAGAAATCTGGTGAAAACAAATTTCGCACCCCGTCGCTTGCCTTAAAGCTGTGACACTCACTCAAGAAATGTGTCTACATAATGTGTGGTAAAACGGTACGGAGCAAGGTCAAACAAAAGGAGGAAGATGCAGTCAATCTGGAAGTTATTTGAGAGAGTAGGGTGATCGTGTTTCACACCATTCTCTAACTACTCTCTCTCGCAGGAAGTTTAACAAATCGCAACTGTTGCCCCTAACCAGTTACCTCAAGAAAGTAAGGGATCACTTAGAAGAAAAAATGAGAAAATGCTCCCCCAATCTCAAACAGAAGCCAACAAAAGATGAATGGAAGTCGATGGCAGAGACCACCTTGAATAGAGTTGTGCTGTTCAACAAAAGAAGAAGTGGAGAAGCCTCCAGGTTGTTAATGTCCAACTATCAAAACAGACCAGAATGGAAGCAGTAAACCAACGACAAAGTGTTTGAGTCATTGGACCCTTTTGAAAAGGAACTCTGTAAAAGGTATCAAATACTTTCTGTGTGTTTGTGTGTGTCCCTACTGACAACATCATATGCAAGACCTTACTCCATGTTTGTAGTCCCTATTATGTACACAACCACTTCATATGTTTGAAAAATAAGTCATTTCTTGACAAATATGTAAAACTTTCAGAACAGCACACTAACTTCAAATTACACACAAATCTGGTTAAAGCCAAAAGGCTGCAAGGTTTGTTATTATTATTGTTTTACTTTTAAAATGCTTTATGTTCTGGTAGATCTCTTAAGAGGCCTACTACTATATTATTTTCATGTATTGGTTTCATGTTTGTTACTAAGTCCAATGAAAGTTTCTCTCCAACCACTTTCGGAAAGTTGGTGAGGGTTTTTTTTTTCATTTTTCACATTTTTATATAGCAAAAGCACCGAATACGTATGAAAATGAGACTAATCACCCCATTTGGCAGGGGATTTTTTTGAAAAGACTAGGATTTTGAGTTTTGACTATTGTACACTGAAGCAATATCTTGATAAGGCCAATGGTTCGAATTTTGCCAAGTCTTTCTTTCAAAAATAATGAATAATGAAAATTTTCCTAGCAGTGCCTAAATCCCTTGTGGGCGCTAACGAGAAACATGATATCAATTTTCATTAGCCTAAGGTATTAAAAAATATTTTACTCAAAACTTTAATTTAAATTACATCAAGTTTTATTAACCCACCCTTCGAAATAGTGCTGTAGCATGTAGTACTAAGTATATAGTGAAACCAGCTTGAGATTTTCTAACATGGTAATTAATTTTCTGCTACTTTGTTTGTAGGTTGAACCAGGTCCTTTAAAGGAAATAAGAATTTACCAGCCAGAATATGGCAAAGAAAACAAGACAGAATTCGGAGCAACAATTGAAAACTATGATCCTAGGGCACAATATCATAGAACTGTGTGGCAGGAAGATGTTTGCAAACTGAAAGCCGCATTGTTAGAAGCAAACCCCCATTGTCCGTTTATGGTAAACTTTATTTATCTCGCTTTCCACTCCGGAGTTCAGCAAGTGGTCTGGCTGACCCTGTAACACCAATTCCTTGTCCAGTAACTACTCGCGAACTTCAGTCGCAGGTGCATACACAGCATGAATCAACTACTGAACAGCCTACTCCTACATCTTACCCAAGAGTTCCAGACCCAGCAACACCAGAACTCAAAACTGAGGGCTTTCAACTTCTGAACAGATCTCCAAGGCCCAAGACATTGTTTAAATCTGCTGTTAAAGAAATTCCTTAAGATGCTAACTCAGTGACCAAATGTACCAAGAGTGTTTCAAATCGTTTGCCACAGAACAGTCCCTAACTGAAGATGAAGTAAGAGAGATTGAAAAACAAACACGAAGGCAGAGTGAGAACCCACTGTCGTTCTATCATAAAGTGGGTCGCATCACAGCTTCAAAATTTGGTGCTGTGAATGTACGGAGAAGAACAACACCCACAGATAATCTAATCAAATAAATTATGAAATATCAAGTCACTGGGAATCCTGAGAAACGTCGCAGAGTCCCTACAATAATGCATGGGTGTGTAACTGACGAAAAGGCAAGAAAGGCCTATATCTACCACAAGGAAATGGTGGCTGTCCTGTGGTGGTTGAAAGTTGTGAGCTCTTTGTGGCTTTAAGTTATCTGTGGTGTGGGGCAAGTGCTGATAGTCTTGTTTGTGACCCAAACTCAAATGAATCAGATGGGCTTTTGGACATTAAGTGTCCCTATTCAGCGGAAGTATGCACAGATGAAGAAATCATCTGCACTCGTAAACATTTTTATTTGAAGGAAGGAAGGTGATACTGTCACTGTAAACAAGAACCATATATACTATGCGCAGATACAAGGACAAATGGGAATTACTGGACGGAGGTGGACTGACTTTGTTGTTAATGTGGATGTGAACAACAAAACTGACATTGTAGTAGTCAGAGTGCATTTTGATAAGAATTATTGGGAAGGACTGAAATCAAAGCTTTTTTCTTTCTATTGGCAGATTTTAACTGCTGAATTTTTTAGCAAGCGCATTTTCTGTGGACTCCCACTTTATCCAGAACTGTTCAAATATCCTTCAAAGAGCATTGGAATTTCAAGGGAGAACTAAACTTAATGTTTGGTAGCTTTTTTACCAGCCACAAGAGCTTTAAATAATTATCAAATTTTCTTAACTACTCTCAGGTTCATAATAAACGGTGGGGTCAAATTAAACGGGGGGGGGGCTTCAAGAACTTTGAAAATTATTAAACGGGGGATCAAAATAAACGGGGGGATGGGAACATAATATAAAAAAGAAGAGACAAAATTAAGATTATCCTTCAAACACTTTATAACTTCGCTTAACAATGGTATTTATAGTATGATGCGGAGCCGTTTACAGTAACAAAACATCAACCGTCTGTGAGATTTTTATGAACTTCTCTGTAATCCCTCCTGAAATTCGAGAAATTAATAAACGGGGGGGTCAAAATAAGCTGCAGGGGGTCTGCAAAAACACAAAAAATATAAATGTCCCCCGTTTATTTTGAACCTGAAAGTATTTAGTAAACAACCTATGGTATTTGAAATGTTATGTAACATGGTATTTTAAAGATGAAACTATCTTTTTTTTAAAGGTGTAAATTTTGTCTGTCAAAAAAGGAAATTGTTTGCAAGGATACAAAGCTAAAGAAAAGTGTTTAAAAGTTTTTAAATAAGACTGTATGACTATATTTGCATTATAAATTTAGTATCCAGATTATTTTTGAAAAAACTCCAGAATTTTCAAAAACTTCTCACTGCAGTTTTCAATTTTTTTTTCAATGCTGGCTCATTCAAAAAAATAGCACCGAGGTTATGTCTTGGATTTAAAATAAACTCAAGGGCAATAATTGCAAGAAATCAAACTGAACCAGCAGAACTATGTGGAGTATATCGTTAATGGAAGAAGTTTTTAGGATGGAAATAATAAATCTGTAAACAATTCCCTAAACCCCTTTCAAGCAGAACCATATTTAACCCTTTCAGCCCCAACCAGTTTACCAGTACGTGAATTCTCCTTACATTGTCCATACAAAATAGGTTGTTTGGTAAAGAGAATAAAGCAAATGATCATACACGGCAATTTATCTAAGATGAAAAATATAATTCTCCCAACCTGTTTACAAGGAAACTATAGAGAGAGTTTAGGAGAATTCAGCAATACATCATATGGCATGTTTGGGGCTGAAAGGGTTAAACATAAATGTACAAAGGAGCAGAAAGAGAAATTTTCTATGATGGAAGCCGAGAAAATTTATTCAGGTTGAATCAAATCCCAAACAAAACTCCCCATTCTTCTACTACTTGAAATACTGAGACTGGAAATTTGTCAGAAAAGCACACACTGTGAATATTTTTTTTCTGAAATATCCTTCATATGAAAATATGAAAAGTTCTAATTCTGCCAATGGCTCGTTCAACAAGGATCTTGACTTCTGAGACCCTCTTGCTCTGCATTACTTCTTCAGAGGAGATCTGAGCCTGGTGACTTCCCTTAAAGGCAGGTAAAATAAGTTGTGCACCAAGCGATGTCATCTCAGCCTGTATGTCAAAACCTCGGTCAGCCACAACTCCATCACCTACTTCAATGTGGCTCCCAAAGTCAGAGTTTTTAGTGATGTGCTTATCAGAAGCACGGCCACCCCGTGTTCAGCTAACATAAATAACTGTTCCATTTCGACTTATTCCAAGCAAGAATTTGTTATGATGTTTATAATTACTAAATGTCTGTCTCTGGGCCTCAAGGGAAGATGGTCGCTGAATAAACAGTTCAGTGCAATCGATTATCACTCTTGTGTGTCCAAAGTTTTTGAATTGTTCAGGTATGGACTCTTGTTTTTCCTTTGAGGTAAACTGGCACAGCGCCGTCAGTTCATGGTATAACAAATTAATCCATGTTGTAAATGTATTTGAAAATTCAGCACTTGAAATTCCAAATCTCTTAGAAATATCTCCAACTAGCAGACCAAGTCGGAGCCGCATCATCACCATGAAAAATTCTTCCACCTTGCTTAACTTGTTCTCTTCATGACTTGTAATAATAATAGTAATAATAGTAGTAATAATAATAATAATCTTTATTGAAAAATCATAAGATAAAATTACATATCTTATGTTACATTAGAAATTTAAAGCTATATTACAATATTTAAAACTCTAAGAATCGTACACTACAAATTGCTAAGGAAGGGTTAAAAGCGTATTAATACTAATTTGGACATTGATTACATAGTAAGATTGTACTTCAGAGTTAGCCTGTTGATAAAAGTGTGTTTGCATTGATTGGTGTTGATAAGAGGACGGGCGCTAGACTTTGACCTTAAATTATAGGTTACTTGTTTAGTTTTAGGGGGATTGGTATGAAGCGGATGAGAACTTAGAAAGGATGCCTTCTTAAAAATTTTCTTGTCCTGTTTTTCCAAGAGTTAATAGATGCTTAGCTGTTTAGAGATATATTTTCGGTTATAACATAGATCCAGGTTATAACATCGATCCAGTATAGTTTTTCGTCTCTTTAGCTGACTCCTGTCCACCACGCCAATATCTTTTAGATATTGGAAAAGAGCCATGAATGTGCCATAGTTCGCAAATCCTGTGTAGTATCTCATTTTGCTGGATCGTTTTTAATTGTATCTAGTGTAACAAGTTTGTCCCTTGTTTCTTCTACAATATCTTCCAGTCCCTTTTTTTCCCTTTCTAGTTTCCCAATTTGATTGGAGGTGAAGTAGTTTGCAGCATTTCCCTCAGGTCCTGCTGTTTACCGGGTTTTATAACTGGTTGGATGGCGAAACTGAAATGTGAACAAAAAATATAGTTTACAAATGAGTAACTTTTATGGCACTTTATTTTAAAAAGTAAAAGACACTGCAAAATATCACAAAATTTTAGCAAGTGGGTTTTCTCCAGACTCCAACTGATACACAAAATGAGTGAATTTTTTATGTTCTGTATGTAATATTATTTTATAATGAACCTTGCAGGCTTACATGTTAAAAAATGGGTAAAAAGGTTTTTATCAAATTGATAACCTTTAAATTTTAAATGCACATTACTTTATTTATCAAACTAATTTTAAAGATAAACTGCAGGCTAAATAGGCTACGACCATCGCAACAACTTACCAAGAAGCAGAATCTGGATGTCCATATTGACATTCACTGTTGGAAACACAATCGGTAGACTCTTGGACTGATACAATTCAGTATTAACACTCAGTTTATAACAACACACACACAGCACATTATTATAACGTTCTCCACGAAACAGCTTTTCAGAAAAGAAAATCAATCCTACATTTGAAGGACGACAGATTTGGTAAATACCTGTCAGACTTGGTGTCATTACTTGTCTCAGCGAACAGCCTCCTACTCGGATTGTTGCTTTTGCGGCCAGATTCGTAGTGTTTGCTGCAAAGACGCGAGTTCATGTATTCCATTGCACTGTTCTGTTACCACGTACTTCAACACGACTGATCGCTCTCAGCCACACAGATCTTCGATTTTTCTCCTTTGGTAACCGATAAAACTTAAATGGGTCCCTTCCCTCTCTGTTTGAACAATTTGCTGCACAGCATATGTTTCCAGAGCGCATTTTTTTTTTCTCACTGTTGCTCGAATTCTCCATGCTATCCGCCATTGCTCAGAACGAGTTGGCCCGTCAAAGATGCTAAGCCTCGCTTTGATGCAAGTTTGTGCGTTCTGCATGATTGGGAAACTGGCTTACCGATTTAAAGCAAATGTATAGGAAATATGAATTATACTGTGTTTTGCTCAGAAAATTAATAAAACTCACAACCTACCTTTTGATCCGTGTGTTACTATCATTATTCATGTTTCTGTGGCGTTCGGAGCCGATTTGGCTGCGATTTGAGATGCAGAGAGGAAAAAGTAAAATGGAGAGAAGAATTTAAAGGTCGGAGTCGAGCCGAAAACCCACTCACACTTGGGCACTCGTAAATCACTTGAAATCAATATTTTATCAAAATTTCTTCAAAAACCTGGTAAATTACCAAACTGACTCATACACTGATCCTTCACTCACTCTGATTATAAGTACCTTATAATTACTCGATATAGATTCAACCGACACTTGCAAATTTTAAAATGACCCAGGGTCAATTCAAGTCCCAGGGGACGGAAGGCATTGTGCTGACGTCTAATCGCTGGCGACTTTGATGAGCTCTATTTGATACAGTGAGCCAAGTCGGGTTTAAAAGTATCGTACAGTAGGGTAGGCAAGGTGAGAAGTAACGGAAAAACCATGCATCGTGCGATCAAGCAGAAATTGTAAACAAAGGAGATTTTGTTGGCTGAGAAATCTAAATTACAGCAGGAGTGTTCTTTTTAAACTTGTTCAAAAATTTACTGTTTCTTTTGGGAAGATGTGAATGGAAAACTGATATTTGTTGAACTTGTCAAAATGTCAGGTGAAAATTGTCGCTGCAGACAAATTATACAGTTTGTACTCTCAAAGCTTGTCCTACAATTACCGTATTATTTTCAGGTTTTCTGGACTGGGGGCTTATTAGAAGGGGGGCTTATTAGAGGCTGGGGGCTTATTAAATTTTTGCGTTTTTCAATAGAAATATAAAAAAAGATTTATTGATAAATCCATGTTACATCCAAAACCGAACTGTCAATGAGATACAACGATAACAAATGATGTACATGTAAACAAAACAAAACGATACCCATCTATCCAGTAGCGTACGCAAAATATAGCTCATATGCTAAAGTACGGCTCATTAAAAGATGTGTTAAGTGAACTGAACTCATGTCTAATGCGAACAAATCTGTTCAAACTACAGTTTATGCTTGAGCGCTTCAGTCAGTATTCATCAATTTACACATCAACAACTTCCACATCGCTGTCATTGTCAATAATCAGCTCCTCAATGTCCTCTGTAGCCATGTCTTCTTCAGATACATCCACTGCAAACGGGTCCGATTCATCTTCATCAGTTGTAGCACTTTGTAGTCTTGTCAGAAGACTTCCACACGGGCCGTGCTTGATGCACATGTCTTTGTCCTCAGATCTGTCAAGCACAGTAGACAAAGCACACACTTTAAACGATTTGACAATGACCTCGGCAGGGAGCATACGCCACGCTTCAAGCACCCAGTCAATCATTTGCTGCTTCGAGGGAGCACGCATGTTTCCCTGGGCAGTGAGTTGGTGGGAGTCATTGGCCAGCCAAATGTCGTACATGGTTCGCAAATACTCCTTCAGTGGCTTATTCCAGCTGACATCGGGTGCTTGTATGAATTTGGTGCAACCACCTGGCACGATTACAGGATTAACTTTCCCTTTATTAAGGAGCTCTCGCACTTGAGGTGTTAAGTGGCATCTGAAAGTGTTCCATGCTAGAAGATGGTGGGTGCCAAAAGTGAAAGTGCCCAACACTTCACGACAAAACCGCTCTGTCAACTCGTCATTCATCCAGCCTGTGACACTTGTGCCCACAGAACATCTTGACTTGTACTCTTCATGTAGTCGCTTTACCTCACGCTTTCCTCCTTTAAACACAAAGAATGGCTTCTTTTTACCTCCGTCAGCCGTTGCAGTTAAGCAAACAGTCATTTTTGACTTTTCATCACCAGTCGTTTTCAGATGCACTGTGTGGGCACCACGCTTTTCCACGGTGGTATTCGATATCATGTCGTTCCAAACTGCTGTTTCATCCATTGTGATGATATTGGACAAGGGGAAGTGAATTCGCTTGCGCATCCTTCTCACTTTGATAATATATGAACACAGTTTGTCTACTAGCTGGTCTGGGGTCTTCTGCGCTTCAGTTGTTCGCCGCCTCAGAGAAAGTCCATTTCGGTTCATAAACTTTTCTAACCATCCGCGACTGAACTCCATGGAAGCCTTGTACTCGGGATCGCCCACTTTCTTTTCCTCTTGGATTTGCTTCGCTTTTGTCATTATTAACCTTCTCGAAACACGGAGGCCTTTGCTTCTCCTATCATAAATCCACTCTAGAACAGTTTCCTCGATATCAGAGTCGGTTAACTTGCGTCCCCCTCCTATAAGACGCGCCCGCTTTGCCCCTTTTACCGTCTGCTTGAGATCTTGGAGTTTGGTCTTTTGTTTCATCCACTCACGAACACTGTGTTGATCAACATTGTACTTTCTTGCTGCTCCAATAATTGAGCCACTCTCTGCAAATTGGACCACCTCTAATTTAAATGCCACAGTATATGATCGTAGTTTGCACCCTTTATGAGATACAGAATTGTCTATTTCATCATGAAAATTGTTAGCAGCCATGACTTCAGCACAGCCTGCTAGCACATGGCTGCTGTATCACAAGTGAAACGTGTGCTTCTTTCTCTATCTCAGAGTACCAAATAAAACAAGCAAATCTTGTTTTACCGGTAACACTAAACCTCCAGCCAAATATAGCTAAATTATTACAAAATACTGTATCACGAGTTTCTGTTGCAATATCACGAGTTTTTAATTAACTTAGCTTGTAATCAACTAATGAACACGATTACAATTCAGAACTGGGGATCCTGCTGTTTTGCGAAGAAGTGACAAGCTGTTTTGAAAATATAGCTTGAAATGGCTCGAGTCCGACAATATGACGTAGCATTTGGACGCATTATCAGCCTAAACTTTAATTCTGTCGCCCGAGGTCATCACATTTACAAGAAAATATGGACGCCAGTTATTGGAGAAAAGCTGATTTGCAAGCACGACACAAGGGACGAAGCAAGGGTGTATGACGACCATGCTGTTGGCATTTATCAAACCGTGACAAAGAGTGAAGAAACAGAAGGTGAGGAGAATGAGCAGCTTGTCGGCCATATACCGATCGAACTTTCATTTCTTTTGTGCAAATTTTTGGACAAAGAGGGCAATACTATGGAGTTCTCTCCAACAGGAAGGAGATATTTGGAGGACGGACTTGTGGTGCCGGGTTCTTATACGGCCACTTCGCATGATTGCCAGATGATAAATATCCTGAAGATCGAGCTCCAAAAGAAAAAAGAAAAAATGTTGCACATGACATAAGAATCGGAGAAATATCAACAAAGTACAAGAAAAGTAGCACCAATGTTTAATATTCTATGGCTTCTGTGATTTTTTTTCAATAA
>JAOBYH010379946.1:0-15829 GCA_025403525.1 Umimayanthus kanabou | reverse complement strand
GGAACTAGAGCAGTGGGGCTTCTATAGGACATAAATGTAACAACTGGTCACAAATGTAATAATAAAGATCACAACTGCGGTAAAATTAAGTTACAAATGTAATAAAGATCGATCACAAAGAGTACCTACAGACACCTTCGGACACATCTACTCCTCGATAATTCGACAACTTTGCTTCAGACATCTTTAGATTCGCCTGGCCAATGTTTCGTTCCTTTCATTTTGCAATTTTTGATTTTTAGCACATGCATATCGGAGAGCATTTTCTAAAAGTTCAACTCTCCGGAAACAACATACACGTCGTTTTCATTGTTTACGTGTGGACGGGAGGCGAAAAGTATTCGTCTTGATGATAGCTCACCTGTTCAAACAAGTGACTGTCCACCATGCTCTGCAAATTCGTGAACATAGCTTCTTGGCCCGAGGTAAACTTCTGGATATTCTCCACACTTTGTGATATCTGAACACACAAACACAACTTATCAATAAGTAAATCAAGACTAACTGTTTGGTATCTTTTTGGAGAGTTTGGAAGGGACCAAGATTGGACCTATTATTTGAAAATGTCCAAAAAAAATTGAAGATTAATGAGGCCGTTTGCCATGATTCCACCAAACAATTGTACTTCGTTCGCACACCGATTTGATTTTCGTGACTTTTCACAACCAAGTCTGATTTTCCAAGTTTTCCAAGCCTTAATTTTTAAATAATAAAGTTCTATGACTTTCCAGATTTTCTGGTTTTCGAAACCTTAATTTTGAAATACTGAAATTTCCATGACTCTCCAAGTTTTCCAAGGATTCAACAATGACAGAGCCCGTTCAATAAGCCCGGTTCACTTACCTTTTCAGTTGCAAAAGATGTGAGAGCCATCAGAGATTTCTTTAGATCCACAAACGTCTGTTGCAGAATACTCATGTTTGCTGAGAATTGATCTTCGTGGAAAGAGCTCAGAGTTGTGTTAATCAAGGTCTGACAGCAGTGAAAGAAATACAGTATGAGTCAGAACATTGCTTCAAAGCGTCACAGCAATCAAAATTATTTACTGTCAAAGCCATAAAAGCGCGAACAGTAAGGCATAAACGGCGATTTTTAAAACAAAATTTAGTGTTCGTCGGTCAATCAGACAAAAACTCACAATCTGCACTTTCTAGTGGAATCAAACGACAATTAGGATTTGTTACTAAATATGTGAACAACTAAATACATGTAAATAACTTAAAAATTTGGTAATTCAAATCAAAGACTCAAAAATATCACCAACGACTTAAATAGGACAAAAATATTTGTATAATTGAATTGTATCATTGAAAAAATTACCTGTTTTTCCTGAACCTTGTTAGATATATTGTTTCTCCAACTGGTTGAACTTTCAAGCTGTGCCTGAAATGAGATTAAATATGTAATTACTTCCAAACTGTGTCAAACCGAGTTCTTGGCAAACAACCATCAGCCACTTTTATTTGTATCATGCAATCGATAAGGGGTAATTGCTACTGTATATTTCATTATGGCATCACAGGCTGTGCAACAAAGATAATCAAATATTATTTTTAACTGAGGAAGGTCCGAATTAGTTTAATTTTTAGTTTGTTTGGGTTTTTGACCACAGGGGCAACTTGGTTATGGTTGCAATCAAAACATCCTGTTGCAGAGATTTGTAAAAGTCAAAAAATGGGTTGTTCCGTCTTTACCTCACATTGCAACATTTGGGTTTACATATTTTGCCAATTCCTACCAACCTGCTGCAAATGGATTTCACAAAATCATCGAGCATTTCAGCAAATAAAATTAACACTTCATTCAAGTCCCAAAATTTTCGTACCAAGGAAAATATAAACCAGGGTTGCCACTGTTAACTGGATGTGAAATTCAAGGACTTTTCCAGGACTTTTCAGGAACTTTTCGAGCAAATTCAAGGGCTTCTGTACCAAATAAAAAATACTATATTAAAAAGCTTTATTATTCCGTATATTAATTCAGCAAAGAACTTTACAGTATTTGCTTCTGGGGAAAAATCGAGCCTCCGTTTTTGTTTTCAAACATTGTTACATTGAAGGTATTATTCCGGTTATGATTTTCAAGGAGTGCAACCCAAATTCAAGGACTTTCCAGGGCCTGGAATTTCCTTTGGCCAATTCCAGGACTTTCCAGGATTTTCAAGGACCGTGGCAACCCTGATAAACAGTGACGTCACGGGAAAAATGGGCGACTTTGTGGCACTTATGTACCTGCTGAGTATCTGAAATTCCCTGCAGCTGAATTCTGTGTACTTCGGTCATGACATCCATCATGTGCATCATGTCACTGATCTGCTTTGTCTGTTGCTCAACTTTGTCACCTGCACGAACACAAAGTTAGCTTCAACTGAGTTTGCTGAGCAACAATTTCCAATAAGATAAAGATCGCGCGAGACACGTTGCAAGAAAACTGGACCTTGTAACTTTGTACCTACATGGGTCGTCACTGTGTTCTGCAGTAAAAGGTGCAACTCAGAATTAGGAGACTAAAAAAAGGTTTTTAAAACAAAAATTTTCTGAAATTCGATATTCTCATCAGTAGGGATATGAAAAATATTCGCATTCCGGGTGTAGTTCCACGCGAATTTTATGAGTGGTGTATTTTCCATTAAAACTCTATTGTCTGTATATACAATTATACAGTACCGCTCGTGCGTAACTTTACCTTCCGCGTACGCACACGACGTCATTGCCACTCGGCATTTCCGCGCCGAAAAGTTGTGCATAAATTAACTTTCAATCGCGCGTCACTCGCGGTACGGATTTAGCCCGAGTGAACTCACTTGAAAACGTTTTTTCTACTGTAAAGGAGAAAAACGTCTTGGGAAGGAATATATGATCGTCCGTGTTTGAAAATGACTAGTGACATAGAGGTCGTAGAAAATTGGATCAAACCAAAAATTGTCCAGTTCCAGTTGCAGTGACAGTCGAAGCTGTTGTGGTAGTGTCGATTTTAATATTAGACCTTTAGATTTGACTATGGATATGAGTTTGACTACAAGTTCGACTTCTTAGTTCTTGAATCCGTAATGTTGATTCGATTTTACGAACTCCTGTCAAGAATTTGGGTTTACCAAAGTCCATGATACTCGTAGTCGAAGTCGTACTCGTTGTCAAATCTATAGGTCTTTAATCTTTGGCTGTCGACATCTTAATCATACTGCTGTCATCAGCATGTCACTGCTTTTCGCTGTGTGCAAAAAGCTTTCGCGGACAGGTCTCAGTCATTCTCAGTAACTTACCTAAACTCGTTGTTACTTCAGTAAGTGACGCTGTCTCCTTCGTACAAAGATTTTGCAAGCGACTCTGTATTTCAGACAGCTGGTATCTGAAACCCACTTTGAATGCATCCTTTGCACTTGCGTTATGGTGTTCAATTTGGGCTTTTCTGTCAAGTTTGGAATGCAGGCCATTCACATCACCAACACTTTCTTGTACAACAGTTAGGAGCTCTGTTGCTTTTCCGTGTAGTTTTTCTTCGGTCTTCAGGTGCTGTAAAGAGGTGTAAAGGAATTCTTACACGAATTGCAGGGTTCAAAATAGCCGCCGATAGCCGGCAGTTTTAGGACCTTGCCGGCGATTTGTACTTCCGCAATACAGTTTAATCGGCGAAATTGTTATTTTCACTAAGTCAATTGTGTTTGCAAAAATTTTCGCTTCCGGATAGCACTTTTTTCCCTTATCGGCAAGATGAGGTTGAGTCTGGTTTACTCAACACGCACAGAGAAAGGTCGGTTAAAAAAACCATGTATGCCATAAATCGTACATTCCAATTGACTGAGACACACCCGCGTAGTAGTACTATGTAGGTACTTTACTGCTACAAAATTAGGCGTATTTTATGAACGTTATTTTGAACCCTGAATTGTTAACATTCTGGAACGTTTTACTAGGCCTCTTGTTATTACGTAAAATGACTGTAAATTCTAATTTATTTCTAGTTTGATCTGTAAGTTATTTTAAAATGTTTTTAGTTTCATTTGGGACTGGCCTCGCCAGGACTACGAGTCCGTTCGCCAGCATCTCATCCAGTTTAACATTTTTTTTTATCTTTGTTTTGTTTTTGCTTATTTCCGTTTTTTGCTGTGACCTGGATGGAAGTGTCTAAATAAAAAATAAAAAATTGTATTGTTATAGGATAAGAGCCCTAGGGATCATAATTTCAAGTACTCAAGTAGAGGAACTGTTGGATCTTTTAAAAATGTTACGGCATTTTGTCTCGAAACATTTGCTCACCAAATGTGAACTAGAAGGGCGAGGTGTTTTTAAAGCTCTTTATTTTTAGTTCAATGGTATTCTTTGGATCAAGCACTATTCTTTAGCACTTGGCCACACTCAATTATGTTTAGCGTTTTACGGATTTTTATGGTCAATATCGAGGACCGGAGGCGATGAAAAATGCTGCCACAATATTTTTATTAACACAAAAGACAAAGTGCTGTTTTGAATTAAAGCGTTGGGAATGAACAACGGCGTTGAATTACGTTTTTTGTGTCTGCATGAGACACAGGTACAGTATGGAAATCTAAGTTAAATACTATGCAATCTCCCTCCAGGGGATTTAGTCATAGATTAGGCACAGTATATCAAATAAAAACTGAGGTTTATGTAAGTAATTTCAATCGTTTTCGTTAACCAAACCAGAAAGTTCATTACTTTAAATAAAAAATACATAGTCACTTCAATTTTCTTTCGTTGTGAAACTTTTCTTGAACAGTAAGAATTGGACCGAATCCTATCACATACCCTTACTCATACACACAAAAAATGCATCCACCAGGGGCCACTTGTCAAATTCGTTAACCCCGAGAAAGAATTCCAATACCCATCATTTTAACCAATTTTATTAACATAACCAAACCAGAACACAAACTCCATTCCGTTTTACCCCCTAAACGGAATAATAATCTAGGAAATTCCAAAAATTTTGGCCTCTTCCGCTGACGCACAGGCCATTTCAAGAATAGTCTTATCCCCCAGTGTATCTCCCTTTTTAATAATCCCTATAGTTTGTTAGTTTTTCAATCAATTATATAGTTAGTTCCCTGTAAATGATTAAATTCTTGTACATAGCTTTCAAATATTGGCCCTTCACTGCCAATCGGATTTTAGTTTAACGATATAATTTTAACGCTCCCTTGGCATATCGTTAAACCGGGGTTCCACTGTAACACAAAACAAATGCCACACCTCATCTACCAAGCACTGTTTTTCATCTCGGTCAATGGTTGTCTCCTTCAGTGACCGTCCCGTCTGCCTTAGCCGTTGCCGAGTGGCCTGATAGTTGGCTCGAGTCTCTTGAAGCTCCTCGCACTTCTGGTCGAGCTCTTGCTGAGTGTCAGAAAACAGCTCGTTGATCTTCCTCACCTCTTCCTCCAGCGCCGTAATCTTATCTTCGTAGTCTGCGTTTAAATCTTTGTGTGAACGAAGATCTTTCTGCAGTGCACTGTGGAAAAAAGGTACCATTTTATGTTACATTTCAAGATAGCGGCGAACTGAAGAAAAAGTCGATGAAACTTTTAAAAATCACTAGCCTTAACTCAACAAACAGAAATATCGATTTGATTTTCACTGATACTAGTATGGACTTAAACAGTACCAAAACCTTTCTTTGAGAGCAGAGGTAATTTCTCAGTAAAGGATCCTTTCAAAAATATATTTATCACAAGTGTACATGTAAAGTAGTAAACGGAGGCGGTTTTAAGGATTGCTGTTAGAAAACTTCTTTTTTAGTTAGATATGGTTTTTCAGAGAAATTGTTTTCAGAGAAATTGAAAATTTGAGAACTTTTTAGAGAAATTTAAAAATATCTATAATTTTTATTTCAATAGTATTCTAATTTGTAACAACTGCAACCTCTAACCTTGAGCAAAAACAAAGCAGATACATTATACATAAATTATAAGGTATCGCTGAGCCACAACTTACTGTAAAATATCTTGCAGAAAGATACATTTTCACTTACAAGTAATTATCTTCTGACAAGTATATGCCATTCTTTTCACGTGCAGCAGTCAAGTCCTTTTTCAGTTTCTCTATCTCTTCAGTATATTCCTTTGCAAAACCAAAATGTAAAAACACATCAGTTTATCACTATGGTCTATCTGACTGAAATTTCATGTTACTAAATGTTTACTTAAAAACTCAAAAATCTGACTGAACCAGGCTCTGCAAGTGAAACCTGGCTTTCCTGGTTGAACAGGCTTGACCCTTAAATTGGCAGGGGGAGGGGGGGGGGGTCATTTTGGCATACCTAAATCTTTTACCCCTTGACCAATTGCCAAACAATTTTGCACAACTGTTCCTCGGTAATGAACACATCTTTTGATACTAATTACATGACATCATCATACTAAATGACCGAAAATTGATTTTTTGAATAAAAATTATTAAAAATTTAGTCATTCATATTATTCTGATTATTTCGTAGTTTTGACATATAAAACGATGTTTTCTAGTTATTTCCAACAAAGTTTAAGTAAGTAAAATTAAATAAAATTTCAAAAATCAAAAACCCAAGATGGTGGCCATCTTAGATTTTTGTATTTGTTACCATGGCAACAGTGGCTAATTAAGTGATGATCGTTACTACTTAACCGTTTGGAAGATCTGGTGGCAAATAAATGATAAATAAAAACCATAAGAAACATTCTGACACAGAGCTCTGTGGACAAACAAGAAACTGCTACATGTATACAAACCTTTATCAAAGCCTTCTTGGTCAGTTTCTGGTTAATTTCTGGCCTGTTGAGTATGTTCTTGGCTCTGTGTGCATAGTCCAGAGTGCTAAGGGTTTCCTGCAAGGTTCAAAGTAAGTGTTGCAGTTTGTTATTCAATAATACCATAGACTTCCCCAAGTAGTCAATATCTTGAAAGAAACATACTGTGCCAGTAGGTCTACATGACAATGAGAGTGATTACCTCAAGATTACATGCAGCAGGAGAGATTGTTGCGATGATTGATGTCTTTGTTTTCCCGCCTAACGAGTCTTGGAGAAGTCTTGTCAACTTGCTCTCTCTATGAACAGCAAAATTACTATTTTAATGAAATCAAGGACACAAGTTACAATTAAAAACAATAAGAGGCAGTAACTTTGGATGAAAATTTATACTGTTGGTCTACTAAAGCACAGTTATTTAAAATTTTATTTGATATACAACTATGACACAATATACATGTACCGTTTTAGTTATTAGTTACTCCTGAAAAGGAATTTCAAAACTAATAAATTAAAAAAATTTACAAACTAAACTTAGCAACTTTATGTAATTTGAAGAATGTGATAAAGTTATTTAGCCTGCCCGCAGATGTTAATTCTCCTTCGCCACAGGTGAATTAACGTCTGGGTGAAGTTAAATGTTATTTTAAAAGCTAATAAGCAAAATTAAATGAATTTTAAAAGTAACTACAGTAAGAAATTAATAACATTTAACTACTGATTAGAATTGCTCATTAATTTACATGTACAGAACTAATAGTAACATCAAGTAGTTTTGAAAATCAAATCCCTTGAATAATTAGAATGACTTTGTAATGTTGCTTTCATTTTTTATGTTATTAAATAAATTTAATTAAACTTTAATTGAACAGTTCCAAATCGATTAGCAATAATTAATAAATTGTAAATTGCAATTCTCTCCACCTGTAAGGTACATGAGGCCCTCTCTCCACTAGGGATGTGATCACTCTGCCAAGAGTCAGCAAACTTTGATTGATGTTCCCTGTGAATAGATTCACGTGTTAATTTACTGCTTTATTTGATAGGTACTTGACGTTGTACATCTTTGACCAGAATACACTTCTAAATGGAAATCTGAACCCCAAACCAGTTAGATTGGAATATAATTGCTCTCATTATTATGGTTTTATAGATACTTGAATAATATATTTACTTCAACTTGAGTTGATTAATGCTGAGTTATGTTGAAAGAATATAACAGATATTTTTTGGAAAGTAAAAGTTTCTTTTGGAAAGTAAAAGTGTGCACTGGTGTCCATTTTAAAAAATTCCAATATGGCCCAACTATTCTCAAAAGTTGAGTGTTGAGCCCTGGGAGCTTATCATAAAGGGAGGCTCAATAGAGAGTTTGCTGTATGAGCTATCAAAGAACATTTGGCAAGAGTCAACAAGTGCAAATACTTAACAACAGGCTGCTGACCCTAAAAGCAAGTTCTGCACTGCTAGCTACTTTTTGAAGAAACGATTATTATAGAAGAGGCTCACATATTTGGTACTTTCAAGAGTGTCACTAACTTTTAACAACTACTACTCACTAACCACAAAGGTGTCCACAGCCATCAAGGATTTGCGAAGGTTGGTTTTGAACTGGTTCCCTTGCTCTCTTGTCCACAACTCCGAAACCTACACTCTTTGCCAACAACCTTGGGACACTCAAACAAGCTTGACATTTATTCATCTCTTGGTCCCCTCCCCCCATTCTCAATGTTGGAAATGTGTTTTTCTGCAAGCCAGAATAGCTACAGTACAAGAACATTGAATGGGGGGAAAGGGGTAAATGCTGAAGTGATGTTGCGGGAATATTACAATTTAACTTGTTTTCGATGGTGTCCCAAGGTCTTTTGGCAATGAGTGTAGGTCTACTTAAAAAGTTTGGGCAAACTTGTAACAGTCCCTGCCCTCTTACCACAAAGGTGTCCACAACCATTAAGAAATTGGGAAGAACTTATTTAAACTGGTACCCTACCTGCTTCCCTTGCTCTCTTGTCCACAGCTCCTGACCTACATATAAACATGTACTTGAAAAGTTTGGGCAAACTTGTAACAGTCCCTGCCTTCAAACCACAAAGGTGTCCACAACCATTAAGAAATTGGGAAGATCTGTTTTGAACTGGTACCCTACCTGCTTCCCTAGCTCTCTTGTCCACAACTCCTGACCTACATATACATGTACTTGAAAAGTTTGGGCAAACTTGTAACAGTCCCTGTCCTCTAACCACAAAGGTGTCCACAACCATTAGAAAAGAAATTGGGAAGATCTGTTTTGAACTGGTGCCCTACCTGCTTCCCTAGCTCTCTTGTCCACAGCTCCCGACCTGCCAACATTCTCACTCCCAGCAAGATCAACCTACAATTAGTCAATTCAGTCACACTAAATTATGGTCAACATGTACAACAAATAACTTACTAATACTATGCACAGGGCTATCACACCAGTGAATGCAAATTTAGAGCCTGGTGGGACAAGCAATGGGTTATGATTTGACCAAAATCACAAAAAGTGTTAAATTCCTGGGGATAGGCTTGGCATTCTATTTTTAATAATTTAATTTTGGTCAAATCTAGGGGAAAGTTCCCACCACTGAGGAAAAATGAAACAAAACACTCAATCAAAAACTTTACTTCAAACTTTTAGTATTTAAATTATAGTAATATTTGAACAACTAACTTGAAACGTATTATTTTAAAATTGTTATTAATTGTTATTATTATTATTATCATCATCATCTTTACTATGCTATACAATGTGTGTATTTTGTACATGTAAATCATAAATTAATTAATGTAAACAGCTCAGTACCCATTTTTTAAATTTATATGTACAGTCAATTACTGGTAGATGCAGTTTCAATTTTAAAATATTTTAACCCCATTCAGCCTGGGCTTTTTGAGGATGGCTGGGGGCAGAAAGTGCCCGCAGCCCATAACTCTAAAACTATTAATGATAATGAGATAAAATTTGGTGGGGTAGTAGAGAATCATACACTAATTAATTTGGTGTAGTTCAATTGGCATATGACATCATCATTACATCATAATGACGTTATCATTGTCAAAATTTCGAGTTTTTACAAAAATCTTGCTAATCAAAGTAGAAAAGTTTAGAGATGTTTCTGACTTAAAAAATTGACAAATAAACTGTACAAAATGAAAAGAAAACTTCCTTTTTAATATAAATAACAGTATAATTTTTAGAGAAATGTAGTATTACAAAGAGCGTTTTTTCAGTGAAAGTTCAAGAAATGTAGTATTACAAAGAGTGTTTTTTCAATGAAAGTTCAAGAAATGTAGTATTACAAAGTCTGTGTTTCTTCAGTGAAAGTTCAATGTTCAAACTTCACATTTGCTCTTAAACTATGACATTAATTAATATTTTTCTCAAATTCCTTGTATTTAATGCTCTTAACAGTGTCACTAAAACCATTTTACTTAGAACTGTTTTCAGCGTTTTCAAATGCAAATTGACTATTAAAAAAAGCTTTAAATTTTGACAAAGTGCAAAATACATGGCCGTCAGCTTGGATTTCAAAAATGGTAAATTGTGCAATACCTACATGTATGACATCACAAGTCACGTGTAACATTAATTATATTACAGAGAATATCAATTAATTGACTTTTAGACTAATTAGCCTTTGTTTTAAAGATTTTGTTAATTAATGGCGAAATTTATTTAAAAAAGTCAAAGTTTGAGTAAACATGGTGTCAAAAATGAGGTTGCCATAGCAACATGTGATACCTTTATCGCAAAATCTTTCCAGAATCTTGTTGTCCAATAAATTTCAGTAAAAGTGGCCACATTTGGTAGGTATTACTTAACTATAAAGGAAGTTCTTGAAAGTTGAAATTGGCGCAGGCACTTTGTGTCCCCCCCCAGGCTGAATAGGGTTAAGTGGCTAACTTTTTGCATTCTGTACATTATTGTTGTGATTATTATTATTATTATTATTATTATTATATACTATTACTACTATTTTAAATTCCCTTTTGAAAACACTTACCAAGTTCAACTTGCCAATTTTCAGAAGTTCCTCACCGTTCACAGAATTTTCCTTGATATGAATGGTGACCGAGAAAACAGAATGGGAACGACTGCAAAACAAAGACAGTACAGAGTATAAACAGATATTACAAGACAGGTACAAACTGAAGCACAGTAAAACACTTTCTAAAAAAGTTATTAAATATGTTTTATAAATTATGTGCACAGTTCTTAGCTAAAGTACTCAGTTTTGCTTTCAACATGCATACAGACAACTTTCTCAGTCAAAGTTTCAAATAAATTAATGGTAATTATTTATACTTTAAATATTCGATTTTAATTAATAATTATTTTGTAGAAATTGCCAACCCTGTACAAACCGGTTTACATAATTGCATGTATGATTATTAATTGTCCAGTTGTATGTAAACCCAGTTGCCACTAACTGAAATGACTATAGACTCATTTTTACAGTGTTAGCCTTTATTTAGTGTTGAATATAGTTACATATTTAAATAAATACCAGTGAGATGTGAACCTCGCATAATACACAGAGATCTGAAAAATATCTGAATTTTAAAAAGCAATGTAATATTTTTCTTAATGACTTAACAGGTGTGTCATTCTATTAATCCTAGTATTTAAATAATTGTTAATACATGTACCTTGAATGGGCATTCATGAGGGTGGCAGCAGTCTGACGCTTGGCTCGGCCACGTTCCAAGATACTGTAAACCTCATTCTTATCATGGACTATCAATTCCTCAAGCCCCTGGATCACTACTGATCCCTGTTCGAGGAAAGGATTACAATTAGTTATTACAGGGTTGAATTTATTCACTGGGCTGGTTGCCCGATGCAAGTGAAATTTGGGATGCACCAGACAAATTTGTTGGATTGGTTGCACTGTTTTCAGCTTACCTTTCTGGCAGAGTCTTCGAAGATCCGCAGCTTCTGACTGTCCAAGGAAACACCCAGCAGATCAAACAACTCTTCATTATATATTTCAAGGAATGAAACCCTGACAGAGAACTCTGTGCATTCCTGAACATTGGAAAATAAATACATAAATTATCAACTTATAGTTTCTCCTTAAGTACAGTACTTTGTATCAAAATACAATATTGCCGGGTGGTTGTGAAAATAAAGGAATTGATCATCCAATCCAAATTCTCATTTAAGGTTACTGTTCAGTTTGAAACCGAAGAAAATGGCCAAAATGAGATTGTTTAGCCTCCAAAAGCAGACACCTCATTTCCTTCACGGCGGGGCCCCGTCACAAAGGAAATGAGGCATCTGCTTTTGGAGGCTAGAGAATGTTAGCCATTATAATGGATAGATCAGAGGTAAAATAGTGTCAAATACGAAAATGTAATAACTGGTGCCATCAAATGCAACACATCCGACTTGGAACTCCAGAAAGGGAAAACAAAGGTCAGAAAACAAGGCGTTCATTCTCTGCATTTATTTGAAATTGCTAAACAAAAATTAAACAGTGATTTAGAGAATTTAATAATATAGGTTTATAGGGTTACATCACAAAATAACAGAGATATGCTCCATTAACCAAAAACACCGCTCAAACCGAACAGTAACCTTAAAGATGAGGTCTATGCAAAAATCTCCCAAATTGTTTATAGAAAGTTCACAGAGGCACTAGTGAGAATTTAGCGAGATTATATACAATGTCTGACATTTACAGAAGTGAAAGGGTCAAGATTTGAATCTTTAGGTTTGCAGTTATATTAGTTATTTTGCTAATGAGAAAACAATACACTCAGGCAAAGCAGTAGTAGTACTATTAAAGTATTTACACCTACCGACTGACTGTTGAGTTTCTCAAACAACTGGTACATGGTCCTGGGTATTATACCAGCAAGTGGATCCTGCAATGACATAAATTATAAAATAATATTAAAAAAAACTTTAAGTTATCATTATCAATAGAGCTGCAGTTGACCGAGTTCCATAACTCAAAAATTTTGAGTTCTCATGAAATGGCATCAAACTACAAGGAATGAACTTTTTATTTCATAACTGAAAGCAATTTTATCTCTCAACCCTCACATATCCTGTTAACAAAAGTGAAAAATCAGACTACTTGTACCTCCTCCCAAGAGCAATCGTCCTGACTTCGCTCCCCTTCCATAGTAAATGTCTTGCCTGTTCCTGTCTGGCCGTAACTAGAAAAATGTTTGATACACATGAATATCTATGAATAGGTGTCAAGATTGGGGGCCAATTACTTCACTTGAGCCTGGGCCAGCCAGGAGGGCCTGGTTTGCCTGAGTGAGTTTCAGCTAGCCAGTTTTCATTATGCAAGCCAGCCCAGTAATGGTCCAGTTATCATGTAATTGCAAAGGTGATAGCTGATGTGTTTAACTGATATCCCCAAACCTAAAGCAAATACATGCAAGGCTGGTCCGGTGATTGTAACATGTACATTCTCAGCCCAGTTTATGTGGATCCTAAGACTCAGTACATGCATCTAGCACCTGAATATAGAGCTACCTATAGATGGCTGGATCCCAAAAACTGGTCGTCTAGGCTGACTTATAGTCACAAAGCTGGCTTTTAATATGTTTAAGTAACTACATATATCAAATTCAAATGAATGTTTTTAAGTCCAAGGGGAGGGCAGGGGGTACATGGGATGAAAACTTTGACGATCCTTTTTCATCTTATGGGTGGCAATTTCTTTTTATCAACATACCACAGTACATTTTTTAACTCAAATTATTGGTCTTGAACTTGGGGTGCTATGCCCAATATAAACACGAATATCCAGGGGGAGACATTGAAGTTTTGATTTGATTGATTCATTGCCACAGGCAACAAAATCCAGTAGCATCAGATGCCATGAACATCTGCACTCATACATACTATATAAATATAATAATATAAATATATAAATTATAATATATCTACAAACCTCAAGTCTTAACATTAACAAGAAATAAAAAGAAGATTAAACTCACGCGAAAATCGTACAGTTGTAACCCATAAGGACCTCATCCAAAATGGGCACGACAACACTGCGATATACATCGATCTGCTTGGATTCCGGGCCAAACACTCGGTCAAAGGAAAATGTTTTGGTTGTTTGGTTTCCATACGACGTGTCCTGTTTCACCATCACTTCCTTCTTCGCAGGGACGCACTCGACAACAACGTTTGAGCCTTCTCTGATCTCCTTCTTGTCTCGCGGTCTGCAACAAAAAAAGGGTAAAACTAATCGTATGCAGTTGGAATAAGCAACAGAATTACGAATGATTTTGATTTCGGGACCCGTGTACCACATCATATTCATGATCCTTTTTTAACTCAGTCACTCAGTAAATAAAATATGGCGCCATCTTCTGACCTGATCAAGGCTGAAGTGCACAGTCAGTAAGTGAATATACAGATCTGTGCGAGAGATGTTCTAGAGGCGATCCAACCTTTGTATACATGTCCAGTATAATTTGTAGCCATTGAGAAAATTGTGTTTATAATAAGATCCAATACCAACAAAAATTGTTATAAATTCAGTAATATCGAAGCATTATGTCATATGAATTATGATATTATACTTATAGTAAAAAATATATACACTCACCTACACCGCATAACAACTTGGATATTTTTCTCTTGCGGCGCTTTTGGACGAACCATTTTAACAAATGAAATCAGTTCCTGGTCCTTCAAGAATGATTTGGCTGCTGTGTGCCTTAAAGATCTGTATAATTTCCGATTTCTTGAAAGTATTCGATTTTGAATTTGGTGCTTCTCTGTTCAACGAGATCTGAAGAACAAAATGGCAGTTCAAACTCCGTGCTGTCTTTTGAACCGACCAGTGAGAACGCGAGATGTCGACCACGTGACAACATTGGCAATTCCGAGCCTGCATAAACAAGTACAGCAGTATGCACGAAATCTTCCCAGAAGTCCGCGCGCTCGCAAGATTTGTTTTGATGCACAAACTGGAAATAATTTTGTGATCCTGACTACTGAGCATAGCCATAGGTGCTGTCAAACGCTGGTTAAATTCATAATGTCCTTCGTATTCCCAGCAATTTATGGAGAAGACAAACCAGGAGAAAGAAGTGGCCACATTGCTGTGCATTACAATGGATTTATTGTTGTCTGGGGTGGATATCATGTGAGTAATATTTGTATCCCGGCGTGATCGAAAACATGCAATGGATTCCGGAATGGATGGCCTGGATAGAGTCGATCATCATGATATAAAGTCGATGGCTTTGAGTTTTTGCTAATATTGATTGTCATTGATTACCAATAACAATCAATCAATCAATTGAATTATCATCGATTTTTGCAAAAGGTATAAATAATAAGTACATACATCGACAGCCCTCGATACTGTAAGTATCATTTTCTATGGTAAATTTCAGTGATTTTGTAATTTGGGGGGAAGCGGGGTGCAGGGGGTGTTATGCAACTAGCCTTAAGACAGTGTGCATAACAATGCTATTGCCATGTATATTGAAAATCTCCAGCTCTTGCTGTCAGAAGTAACTTTGAAAATCCATATCCAGCGACAGACTACATGGATCCCTGAAGTCTAGACAAGCCTATAGCTTGTTGGCTTTAGAAAGAACCTTGAGCATTACAATTTTGCAACAAATTTGAAATAGTTCTAAAATGTATTTATGAGATATCACCATAGCTACAGTCTGTCTGTCTGTACAATACAATACAATACAATTTCTGTTATGCACACTGTCTTAAGGCCCCCAAATTACAAAATCACTGAAATTTACCATGTCTGTCTGTCTCCCCCTCCCCCTTCTCTCTCTCTCTCTCTCTCTCTCTCTCTCTCTCTCTCTCACTCCCTCTCTATCTCTCTCCCTCTCTCTCTCTCTCTCTCTCTCTCTCTCTCTCTCTCCCTCTCTATCTCTCTCCCTCTCTCTCTCTCTCTCTCTCTCTCTCTCTCTCTGTCTCTCTCTCTCTGTCTCTCTCTCTGTCTCTCTTGCGACAAATGAATGGTATACAAATATAGACAATGGATTTCTTAACACCGTTGTTTTTCTCGATCTCACAAAAGCCTTCGATACAGTGGATCACAAAATTTTACTATGTAAACT
>JAOBYH010378836.1:0-15854 GCA_025403525.1 Umimayanthus kanabou | reverse complement strand
GAAGACCACTGACAGAAACGATTCCCCCTGCATGTAGAGAGAGAATTTGTTTGATGTATGGAAAAGTGCCGCCCTATTTACCGATGCTGAAGGTTGAAGCAAATAATTGATTTGCGAGACACAGAGTTCAGTATTTGTCTTATCATTTTCTCCCAACGAATAATTGCAAGATATAAGGAAAGGTCATGTTTTTCGACAGGAAAGTATGTTTTCCCCATGTTCAAATTCAGGTGTTTAAAATTTCAGATATAGCTAATCTATATGGGAATCAAAACTAAATACACTCGTAGAGGTTTTTCTAGCAGTCTCACTATATAATTTTTCACAATACATATATATTTAATAGACTGATATGCTACGATGATTTGGTTTTAAAGCTATTGTTTATTGAGTAAAATGAATGTGACAATCAGTTGTGTGAAAATATATGTTTTAAAAGTATTAAAGGTTTCTTTGAATACTTTTAATAACCTTAACAGGCGAGTTATGAACAAATATAATGTATTATTCTATATTCTGTTTGTGTCAGCATGCTCCAGTGCTTCTTCCAATTCGTGTGTTTCTAGTAGATTATGTCAATAGTTTTTTGTTTTTATATTGCCTCGCGACAAAATCGTGCAAGGATTCGCACCATACCCTCTACATGACAAACCATTTCCAGTCAAAGTTTTACTTTAGAAACAGTTCTTTGGCTTTTTTAAATACGAGCTCCAAGCATGCTTTGCGATCTGGGTGTTTTTCACAGATCAACCTCTTTTGAAATAGATTTATACTGAATGGGTCAGTGGAGGAATTTTGACTGAATTTGGATGGAAATAGCGGAAAATCAAAACATTATCATGTTTTCCAGATTATGCACTGGATGGCCACGTGGTCCAAAGTTTCGATTTTTATCCGGAAGACTGGTGCCTAGCAAGGTGTAACGTGGACAAGCGGTGCCGATCAGTGAATTACAATAGAAAAGTCTCCAGCCTTGCAAACTGTGAGTTGAACAGCGCCACCAGGCAACAACGACCTAAATCATACAATCCACGACCGGGATGGATGTACTTTGAAAACAAGGTTGGTACTTCTATTTGAACGAAAGTAACTATTCATATTGTATATGAAATCGTGTAATAAATACTATAAAATATTAAGAGGATTTTATTTTACCTGGATTGAGCAATTGGCGCTAAAAAGCCGTGGTTACCAAGCCACTAAAGCAAAGCACGTTCTGTTACAAGGTAGGTACTTCCATTTGAACGAAAGTAACTATTGATATTGTAATGTAGATACTATTAAAAATGCTTTCCTAGCTAAATACGTATTTTAATCTTAAAAGTCGCTTAGCGCATATATTATAATATAGAATATATAACAGAGACATAAAACCTCTGATATCTTCTTGTATTTAATTTATGACAAAGGTTATTGTTGCTTTAGAAAGCACGCAGAACAAAAATGTGTTTATTCACAAACACATACTTAGTTTGTTTCGTAATATATTCAAGCATGTGTTTTCAGGCAAACCGCTGAATAATTACTCTTCCGTATCGCTTAGCGTGCTAAATGCTTGCAACTTACTCAGTCTCTAAGTTCAGTCTTCGATAGTAATGTGATGATTTTGCCACCTTGCTCTTTACAAATCACAATCTTTCTACTCTCATTTTCTTTTTCTATCAAACACAGTTAGAGGTTGTTGAACGTCAAGGTCTGTTTTCAATCACCCACTCCATCCCCCCTCTCCCAGTGGTACCTAACTCGCAAAATGATAGTAAAGTTCATTAATATATAATAATCTTTTAATTTTTCTTCAAACAATAGATTGCCGATACCCTGCCACCAGTTGGTAAGTGACCACCAATGTCTGTTGTCTCTTTACTTGTGTTTCTGTTTGTGTGTTGTGTATAAACTTTCTCTATGTTAATTGTTGAGGATGTAACTTGCCAATATAAGTATTTGATTCAGAATCTATGTCTGTCTATATACATGTATCTTTCTTTTTATTTGTGTGTGTTTTGTTTGTTTGTTTGTTTGTTTGTACATAGCCTGTTTGACTGTCTATCTTTGTCCGTCTGTATCTGTCGGTCGTTCGGTCTGTTTTGTCTGTCTATCTGTATATGTAAGAGTTCAGCTCTCTTCTGTGTCTTTTTTCTTTTCCTCTCTTTCTTGTTTTATTAAACCTTTCATCGCTAATGCTGACCGTTTACGATGGAACTGGTTATTACGTCATCGGATTTTACTTTTTGGATACGTCTGATCAAAAAATGATGGCTTAGTTGAGTTATACAGGGTATATGACAAGGTCAAGAAGAACAAGTTTCACATATTTTGTTTCAAGATCAAGATTTAGATGTCATTTTATTGGCACGATTATCGGCTATTTGAAAATTTTGCTAACAGAAAGCAAAAACATATCTAGGAACGGGATGAGAGGGTGAACAGCGGAAATGCAGACAAGGGTGATATGTGTGGCGTTGGTTGTTTTAGACTCTATTTCAATCAATCAGGCAAGGGTGGACTTGGTCCACCCCTTTCTCTGAATCTCCGAGACACCTCTCTCCACTCAGTCCTATTCAGCATCAAGGTCGACAGTTCTCTGTTTTATACTCCATTTATTCTTTAATAAGATGAGAGACAACAAGACATGTGCTCTCTAGCTGCCATGTTTAATCTCTAGATTTACCAGCTTGCTTTTCGCACATACACTGTTTAGTTGTTGGGGCAACAGGATAACACTACATCTCCCCTTCAAGGATTCTAATAAAACATATTGTAAACAATACTTGCTGTCCATAGTTTGTCAATGCCACTCTACTGAAACTTCAGTTCAGTGTTCAATAACATAAAGACAACAATTAACAAAATATGAAAAATAACAGCATATAACACTATGCAACAAACATCATACAAGGATACATGGTTCCAAGCTCCTATGAGTTGACAGTTCAATTTACTCAAGACCCATGCTTTCCCTTAGTTTCAAAGATGGCTTAATTTGTCTCTTTGGCCTTGTAGCCAAGCATGGTGAAGGGAATTATCTCAATGGCGGCTCGGGGGTGAACTCTGTTGTTCTGCTACAACTGGCTCACTAATGTTGGGACCTGGATCTGGGGTCAGATGGGTTCTATTTCTCCTGACAGTTCCAGTAGGGGTATCAACTAGGTAGGAGCGTGGTGTCCCTGCTGGAGCGATAACGACACCGGTTGTGTCCTTGACCCTGACATAGCCGGGTGTATCTGGCTCAAGTGGTGATAGTGGGCGGCTTAGGTGCTGCTGGTTGAAATTTTCAACTTGCTTGGCTTCTATGTCAGTCTCCCTTGCTTTCAACTTTCCCATATCAGGTCATTTTGGAGTCAGGTTAGTGTGCAGTGTAGGGATTGAGGTTTGTGTTGACTCGATTCACTTACATGGTACTAATTCGATACACGGTTGGTTCACTTATCTTTATGTTATAAACTTGCATCACTACTGTGCAACTTCTGCTTGCGTGTTGCATCGCCTCAAGCACTTGCACAGCAGGTCTGTTCTTAAATTCGTAACTTCACAAGTCCTGAACTATAATTCAAACGGGTTCCTGGAACACGGAGAAACTGGTAAATACAATGAACTTACAAATAAAGGCAAATGAAACGAAACTTAATACTTAAGAAAAATGTTGTATCCAGCAAATAGTGAATCGCCAACCAAAAAAATCCAAGACTTAACTTCACAAATTCACAAGCCCAACTGACTTCGAGTGGTCTACCCTGGAGCGCTGTGCAACCGCCCCTCGCAACTCACATAAAATCCGCTGACCGGAAGTTTGTCGTTAACACCGGCCTCTAAGAACGTACATAGTTCTTATAACAAACATTTCAAAAGACAAACTTCAATAATAATAAAGAATACAATGCATAAAGTCAAGTGTTAAATCATTCTTGCTTCCATGATGATTCTAAAACACACAGTTTGTCGATAGGCCTGATGAGAGTTACTGACTTGGTCTTAACGACTGCTTGTCGTACACATCCATCGCTACTGCCACGTACTTCGAGGACACGGCCAACTAACCGGGAACTCCTGGGGGTAGTGCCATTGACGACTAGCACAATATCTCCAACATCCAAATTGGGTTGCTTCTCCAACCACTTTCTCCTCACCTGATATTCTTTCTTCCACCGCTTCCAAAATACATCTGCCATGTATTGGACTTGCCTCCATCTTCTGCGACTGTACAAATCCTCTCGACAATAGACTCCTGGAGGCAAACTTGGACCCGCACGCAGTAGTAACAAATGGTTGGGAGTTAGTGCTTCCAAGTCATTTGGGTCGTCTGAAACCTTGGTTATCGGTCTTCCATTTATGACCGCTTCAACTTCACACATAAACGTGGAAAGTCCTTCATCCTCAATGGTTTGCTCCTGAAGCATGGCAGCCAGCACCTTACGAGCTGTTCGAATAGGTCTCTCCCAGATTCCGCCCATGTGTGATGCTGCAGGTGGATTGAAAGTCCAACGTATTTCACGCTGAAGTTCAAAATCGAAGAACTGGTGCTGAACAAACACCAAAAACTTCTTTCTCAGCAGACTTCATTTCATCAACAGTTATTCTTCCATTTTCAACTGAATTGTTCGAGTCAACACTATGACGTTTACGTACCTTGTCCTGTAGCCACAGCTTGAAGCGTAATATCCATGCGACACATTTCTTGAGCTTGGTCCACAATAAATAATAAGAAAGGAGCTTCTCCACGATTTGTTGCGGCTCTTTAAGTGAACCAGCGTGAGCTTGGACATCGGTCCGGATTTCAGGATCATCTTCTGACAACTTAGTCACCTGAACTGGGCGTTCTGGCCACAACTCTCTGTCGTCCCAAAGGAACCCTGGGCCTTTGATCCACCTTATGTTGGAGAGAAGGGCATCTGCAGACAAGCCTCTAGAAACATCATCAGCTGGATTCAATTCACTTGGCACATAGCTCCACTGATTTGGTGTTGACGCATCATGAATAACAGCAAGACGGTTTGCGACATATGTATGAAAACGTTTGTCCTCATTCTCTATGTACTGCAATACAGTGGTGCTGTCTGTCCAGAAGAGACTGGTCTACAGTAAAGGACAATTCTTTGCAATACATCACATCTAATTGGACAGCCAACTTAGCTGCCGACAGTTCCATTCTTGGCACACTAATTGCTTTAAGTGACGCTACACGGGACTTACCCATCACGAATGCGCAATGAACATGTGAACCTTTATCTATGAAACGAAGATATGAAACTGCTCCATATTCAAGCTCAGAAGCATCTGCAATATGATGCAGCTCAGACCTCTTCACTTCTCCAAATTCTCGAGGCTTGAAACAACGTTCAGCTGCAAACTGTTCCAACTTGGGCAAGTTATTGACCCAATAGGTCCACCTGATATGCAGATCTTGAGGGATATCATCATCCCACCCAAGCTTCTTTCGACATAACTCTTGCAAGATGATCTTCGCTTTGAGAACAAAGGGTGATACAAAGCCTAAAGGGTCGCACACGGATGAGATAATACTCAACAGGCCACGCCGTGTAGCAGGCTTTTCCTTTGGTCTGATTTTAAACGTAAGCAGGTCTGACTCAGTGTCCCAGCCGACGCCAAGTGCTTGTTCCACTGGTAGCCTTTCTTGATCTAAATCCAAACCCTTTACTTCTTTAGCACGTTCAGCCACTGGGATCTTCTCAATAACCTCTCCGCGACGGTTGCTGATCCACTTCGTGAGATGAAATCCATCCTTTGCCAGCAACTCCCCAAATCATTCACTAGATTTATGCCATCATTAACAGTTTCGACCGACTTTAAACAGTCATCAACATAAAAATTATTCTTCACAGTTTCAGCAAATTCTGCGTCATACAAAGAGCCATTATCATCAGCTGTCTTCTGAAGAGCAAAGTTTGCACAACTGGGTGACCAAACCCCTCAAAACAAATGAACAAGCATCTGATATTCCTTTGATTCTTGACTTATGTCATTATCTGGAAAACAAAGGAAACGCAAGGCATCAACATCATCTGGGAGAACTCTTACTTGGTGATACATTGCCTCAACATCAGACATAACAGCCGCAGGCTCTTCACGAAAACGTGTCAACACTCCCACAACTCCATTGCTCAAATCAGGCGCTTGCAAAACATGGTCATTGAGTGACACACCTTGATAATTTGCAGCACAGTCAAACACAATTCGCACCTTGTCAGGCTTTTGTGGATTAACCACTGAATGATGAGGTAAATACCAAACCTTGCCATCATTAGGATCAATGTTTTGTTGAGGAACTGCTCTGGCATATCCCTTCTCAAAGACATCATTCATAAAGCAAGAATACTTCTGCAAAAGCACTTCATCCACTGCAACCTCTTTGTCAATAGATTCAATCTATTAAAGCAAGTGATCTGTTATTTGGCAAGTTTGGTGTGGTATCAATCCACGGTGTTCCAATTTCATAATGGTCATTGCATAGTTTCATTGAGCTTTCAAATTTCAGTAAAGCTTCTTGCTCTTTAACTGACATAGCAGTATCTACACTTGAGAATGAGTCATTGAACTCACAGTTCATGTACTGCTCAAGCTGCTTACTTAAGGATTCATCAGCCCGAACAAAGTTCACATTGTGTTATCCTTTGTTCCCCCATACGTACCGAGGGGTCCATTCACAGTCCATCCGAACTTTGTTTTGCTGGCATATGGACCTTTGCCACGACTACTCCTAACTTCCTCTGGTTCTAAAGCCATGGGGATGTCAACACCAATCAATAGTTCAACATCTCCGTCAATCTGTTTTGGTAGTTTTATACCATGGAGGTGAGGCCATCTGTCTACATCTTCTTGCTTAGCAATACCATTCAGACTCACTTCAAGACTCACCTTCGATGATACACTAAAACTGTTCTCTTTCTCAATAGTTGTCAAAGACACTTGCACTTCTGTTCCATTTACACCAAGTTCATTAATTAGTTTATCAGTACACCATGTGCAAGTGGAGCCATTATCCAGTAATGCATAAACTTCTATAGACTTCTCCTGTCCCTTAGCTCTTATCTTGACAGGTACAATGGACAGTGCTTTAGTGTCAAACCCGACCCCATTTAAAGTACTCTCTCTTACAGATTCAAAAGAGCCACTTTCTACTTGCACAGAGTTTTCAACATGATTAGCCTTGCTACTTGTTGCATCAGATTCTTCACAAACTGTTTTTGATTTATTGCTCTGCTCCATAAGGATCAAAATGGCTGTATGCAGACATTCTAAATGCCTACGCCTCAATCGGCAATCTTGAATCTTGCACCCTGTTGGTGCTTTGCATCCTCCTGCATAATGAGTGGAGGAGAGGCAATTCTCACAAAGCTTTCTCTCTCGCACAAATTTCAGTTTCTCTTCGCTTGACTTGTTGCAAAACTGCGTGCATTGTTCTAGACGATGATTACCATTACACAGATAACATTTAAATTTTACGTCCCTATCTGCCAAATCAGAGTGAACACTAAAGTTTTGTTGCTTATGCTGGCCTTTAACACCCCCTTTCCCTCTTTCTTGCTTTGGATCAGGACACATAATTCCCCCAAACACTGGGTCATTTTTTTCTCTTGCTGCCAACTTTACAAGCTTTTTGACATCAGAGATAGTTGGGTCACTGCCTTGGCCTCTAATTTCAACAACACGCTTTTGCCGTCTTGACTTCAAGAAATATGGCAGCCTTTCAACAATTTGCACTAATTTGTCTTCACCGTTGATCTGACTGATTCTATTTGTTACACGCAAAGTCATTACACAGTTTTCGAGATCATCAGCCAAATCTTGCAAGGCATCAACATCATTTGCTTGAATAACTGGACCAGACGAAACCTTTCGGATCCATGCATTTGTAACAACATACTTATCACCAAACCTTTCTTCGAGTAGTGCCTTCGCTTTATGGTAGCCTTCATCCGGATTCATAAGCGTACAGCTTTGAATCACTTCTCGTGGCTTTCCAACACAGTACTGGATTAATAGCTGAAGTCGTTCACCACTGTCATCAGTATATTTCAAATAACTTGATAAACAAAAAAGAAATTCAGAGGAGATCCGTCAAATGTCATCAGTTCAGATTTTGGAAGACCTAATCTGACTTTCAACTTGACGTTGCATCACTTGCATTGATCTCAAAACATCCAATCTCTCATCACGTTCTGCATTTGAACAATGTTTTTGATTATGTGAACTAATATGTACATCAGGATCTCTAATCAGAGGTTTGGCATGACTGACAGAACTTTGAACACTCGACATATAATCATCATAAACTCTCTCTTCTGCTTCAGCCATTGCAATTTCAGTCTCTAATTTCAATCTGCTCTCTTCTTGTTCAATTTTGAGCTTTTCTGACCCAATTTTGAGCTTTTCTTTCTCCAATGTCGGATGCTGTGTAAGCAAGTTTGCCTAGCAATTAATGCAGCTTTTCTAGCAGTAACATGGACCTTGGCATCAGCTGCTGAAACATTAGTACTGGCCTTTGAACGTTTGGAACTGGTCTTGGATCGTTTAGAGCTTACTTTCGATTTTGACCCATGATTAATTTGAGAAACTGAGTCAGTTGGATTTACTTCATCCAGGATATTTTCATTGCTTTTAAGCAAAGCATTTACACGATCAATGGTTTCAAGTACTTTTCTGCTTTGAGCTTCACCATATTCTCTAGCTTCCATTTTGCCAGTTTCATTAAGCGAAGACATATATAGTTCATTCGCTTCGTTAAACTTTCCTTGAGCTTGTTCAATTTCTTCATTTTTTTGTTTGACAAAAGAAACGCCAATGTCTGGTGAGTTTTCATCGATAAATTGACAGAGTTCATTCAATTTCTTTGTGAAGTTGGCTTTGATCCCCGCTCTGGATTCATGACTCATCACACACGTGGGCACAGTTTACATAACTACACGTGCAAGCAACAAAACTCAAACAAGTCCACTAACATTTTTCGAACTACGTTGCCTCGATTCACTTACATGGTACTAATTCGATACACGGTTGGTTCACTTATCTTTATGTCATAAACTTGCATCACTACTTTTCAACTTCTGCTTGCGTGTTGCATCGCCTCAAGCACTTACACAGCAAGTCTGTTCTTAAATTCGTAACTTCACAAGTCCTGAACTATAATTCAAAGGGGTTCCTGGAACACGGCAAAACTGGTAAATACAATGAACTTACAAATAAAGACAAATGAAACGAAACCTAATACTTACGAAAAATGTTGTATCCAGCAAATAGTGAATCGCCAACCAAAAAATTCCAAGACTTAACTTCACAAATTCACAAGCCCAACTGACTTCGAGTGGTCTACACTGGAGCGCTGTGTAACCGCCCCTCGCAACTCACATAAAATCCGCTGACCGAAAGTTTGTCGTTAACAGTTTGGAGCCTCCTCCCCATGAACAGTTCAGCTGGCGAAAATCCACAGGCTAGGAGAGTGAATCTCTATGTTAGTAATGCCTTTGCTGGGTCTTTCTCCTTTTTCGAAATTGACTTGACAGTTTTTACTGCATGCTCCACCTCGCCATTTGCTTGTGGGGATTTGGGGCTAGTTGTGTTGTGGTGAAATCCCCATTCTTTAGCAAACTGAGCAAATTCTGCAGAGTTAAACTGCGGTTCATTGTCAATTGCTCAGGAATCCCATGGCGGGCAAAAATTGCTTTCAAAACTCCCACGATGTCCCTGGACTGGGTTAATTTGTGTAAGTTAATGACTTCCACATACCTTGACAAATAATCCACCACTAACAAGTAGACTGAATTTCCCAGCTGGAACAGATCAGCTTCAATTAGTTTCCATGGTCGCTCTGGACGTGCTGTCGGTTTCAGTGGTTTCGGTCGCTTTTCTCTGTGTCTAGCATAGGTGTGGCAATTTTCAACCATCCTCTTGATTTCTGTGCTCAGACCAGGCCACCATACAAAGGTCTTTGCACGTTCTCGACACTTTGCTATCTCCAGGTGTCCTTCATGCACTCGGTCAAGTATATCCAGCCACATGGATGATGGGATGACTAATCTTGACGATTTGAGAAGTACACCCTGCACTATGGTGAGCTCTCCCCTGACTGACCAGTAGGGCTTTATGGCATCATGCAACATGAACTTCTCTGGCCATTCTTCATGGCAATAACTCTTAATCTTTCTGCAGACTTCGTCCTCATCTTGTGCTTCTCTGACTTGCTGTAGTTTGGCATCACATATTGGAAGTATGTCAATGACACTTGTTATGCAGATATTCATTTCCTCATCAGGGATGGTGGCTTGTCCACTGTGGTTGTCTGACTGCATTCTGGTCAGAGCACCTGGTGTATAATGCTCTTTTCCTGGCACATGTGTCAGTTTCTTGATGTGAAAACGCATGAGACGCATCCTATGTCTCTGGATTCTTGGTGGAATTTGGTCTAACGTGTACTGAGTTAACAGTGGAACCAATGGTTTGTGGACTGTCTCAGCTTCGATTGAATTGCGAATAATATAGTCACTGCAACGTTCACAGGCCCATGTGGGCGCTAGTACTTCTTTCTCGATAGTGGCGTACCTGTTCTCAGTCGGTGTCAGTGATTTCAATATGAACGTTATTGGTGTCCAAATTGAATCAGGTTGCTTTAGCATCAATACTCCTCCCAGCCCGTATGACGAGGCGCCGGCAGTTATCTTTGTCTCCTTGTTTGGATCGTACAAGGCGAGAACAGGCATTGTCGTCAATGCAGTTTTGATATCTTCAATGCTTTGGCCTGCGATGGTCCCATATCCATGCACAGTCTTTCTGCAACAGTTCTCTCAGAGGCTTAGTCTTGTCGGCTAAGTGATCGGTACTTACTCAGTTGGTTCACCATTCCGAGGAACGATCTGACTTCCTGTGTATTTCTCGGTGGAGACAAATTTGTGATTTATTGCTCCTATCTTCTCAGGATCAGCTTCAACGCCATCAGTACTGATGACTTGGCCTAGAAATACAATCTTAGTTACATTGAAAATGCACTTATCAGTGGTCAAAGTCACATGAGCAGCTGTCAGTCGTCGTAGCACTGCATCTAATCTCTGGTCATGCTCATCGTGTGTTGCACCATAAATCAACACGTCGTCGATGTTACACTCGACACCCTCGAGGCCTTCAAGAATTATATTCATTGCTTCTGTAATTTCTCAGATCCATAGCTGATTCCATATGGTAAGACATTGAAGCAGTACCGACCCCATGGCGTTATGAATGTGGTCAGTTTCTTTGATCCCTCAGATAATTTGATCTGCCAAAATCCTGAATTGGCATCGAGCTTGGTGAAATATTTAGCTCCTGCTAGTTTTCCCAGAGTGGTGTCAACTGATGGAAGTGGATGGTTTTCACGCTGAACAAAGTTATTTAGCTTGATCAGGTCAACACATATTCTGACCTTATTATTAGCCTTTGGAGTGACAACCATTGGGGCACACCATTGAATTGACAGCACTAATAAACTCTATTCTCTAGCATTGTCGCAATTTTTGCTTTGGTTTCTCGATAGAGTGGCATGGAAACTTATTTTGGCACTGTTAGTGCAAATGGCTTGGCATCATCTGTGAGCTTAATTGTGTACTCGCCCTGCATTTTGCCACGTCCAGTAAATAGCTAAGGGTATTTTGCCATCACACTATCCTTATACTTATCGCATTCGACACTCTGAACTCTGGTGATAAGTTTCAATGTCTCTGCTGCTTTTCTGCTCAGTAGAGGTGTCTCCAGGCCTTTGATCACGTAAACATCTTCATGAATGAAATACACACACACTTGAGCAGTCCACCCCAAGAAATAATCACTTGCTTTAACTTCACTAACTTTTGCAACTGTTGATCCTTTACAGGCTTTGGACCAATGTCCGATTTTACAGCAAGTATGGCATCTGGAATCTCTAGCTGGGCACTGTTTCTTTGGGTGATTTGATCCCAAACACCTCATGCACTGCTGATTTGTTTTCATCGATGCTTGCTGCTTGCTGTCACTATGCATTGTTTACCCTTTTGTTTTGGCTTGAACAATTTCTTGGTAGTTCTTTTGCTGTCATAAACACGATCAATTTTCTCTGATTGTTCGCCATGTAAAATTGGCTGTTGTTTCTTGACAGTTTCGCTTTGTCGTGCAAGACTAATTGCTTTCTCCAAAGTGAGTTGTGCGTCAAATTGCAATTTTTCTGACACTTTTCTGTCGCGCAAACCCACAACATTTGTGTCTCTGATGAGTTCATCTTTCAGAGTTCCAAAGTCGCAATGTTCACAAAGACAGTACAAATCAGTGATGAAGTTGTCGACGGACTCACCCTCACGTTGTCCTCTCAAATTAAACTTTGCCCTCTCGAAGATTGCGTTTTTCTTCACAACGAAATGCTCCTCAAACTTCCTTCGCACCGTGTTATATCCCCTGGCTTGCTCAGCTGACAATTCAAATGAAAGGAAAATGTCGTCCGCTTGGTCTCCCATACTAAAGATAAGCGTATTTACTTGAGTCTTGCTCGACTTTGCTTCAAGGCCCGTGGCCAACCAAAAGCGTTCAAAATCAAAGCGTCGAATCCTTCGCGACAACTCCTTAGGTTTAAAACTAAATTTTTCGGGGGTGGAATATCATATTTTGCAATATAATTTATCGCAGTAGCTTCTTCTGGCTGTGAATTCGGCAATCTCGCGGGTGTCTCGAAAACTCAGACCTCGAAAACTCAGACCTCAGACCCCCGAAAAACTCAGCCCATTTTACATTTTCTTGGACACTTCTCCGGGACTTCTTGTTGGATAACTAACCAAATTTCATTGCTTCTATATAACTATCCATTTAAACTTTTCACACTAAGTCAAACGTACTGGGATGTACTATGACAGAAATATCATCGGTATATTCTTTCATTTCACTTATATTCTTCTTCAAAACGACGTTTGACCAGGGCTTCATTTGAATTTGAAGAACAGATCAGAATGATTGCTTATAGGGTTTCTTGTGCGTTGTACGTTAATTTAACAATTGTTTCACACTGATGATACCCACCAACCTCGTCACGTCCGTCAAAATATTCTAAGAAAAAACTGAATTGGCATTTGAACACATTTCTTAACCAAAAAACCTAGGGAAAGATGAATGTACTTCGACCTCCGAAATAGAATCGACGATATTATTACATTTACATTTGAATACCAGACCATGATTGTTCTTAAATTGTTCTTTGATATTGAAAGAAATGCTTACAAGACAGCATATTTATCTATCAAATTAATAACAATGTTTTTAAAACAACAATTATTTAATACTTCAAAACAGGCCTGCGGTGCACGCGTGTCATTGTTCAATATTCATTGCAAGTAGCACATTGACATAGTTGTCTTTGTACAGTAGTTGTCTTTCGACGTGACGATGTCCCTTTTAAAATCAGCAAAACCAGCAAACAAAACTTTAACTTTAACAATGAATTAACAAAATGACTGTTCCAGAATAAAAAAAGCACGCTATGAGAAGTTTGGATGATCGGATGATGGTGGGTAGTGTGGCTCTTCCCATATACATTGTCTATTACATACGAGTATTTTAACTCATCGTGCCTTGTTGCCCATTTTACTTCAAGGGATAATTTAAGCATTACCGAATTACATTTATGTATGTTGACGGAAAAGCATACATACAGTAATTGTTAATCATTACCAAGGCGTATTGTCACGAAAGGAATGTTTGAAAAAATAGCCAGTCACAGTCGAACAGGCAATCAAATACTCCCGTGGTGCATGGCGTGTGGAGGACAAACTTTTACGTTTTGGTTGGGCCACAGTTTGACAGCCTTGGCGCTCCCCATCATCTAAACTTGGGTTTATTAGCCCCTCCCCCGTCTCCCCATTACTTCACCGACATCTTGGTTCCTGGTTACTTACTCAGAGTCGCTTTTGTTAAGAAATGCTTAAACTCATGATTTTTGGATCTTGACATAGATTTCTTGTCCTTGTTTTTAAAAGGGTGTTTTTACTTTTCTTTAGGAAAAATTCCGTTGATGGCAGCCAAAATAAGGGCGCGTTTTTTGGTCTACTAATACTCCCAAAACGGAGTATCACTCCGTAACAGAAGTAACGCGTTTTGTTGGGTTTACTCCGAAATTGGAGTACTCTGTTTTACTACATTTCCGGAGGTAGAGGAAATCGGCGAAAAAGGATTTCTTTCGCGTTTTGAGGGGCTCTAGCTTGTGCTTTCGTGTGTTGAATGGTGTCCTGTGATGATAGCACTTCGTCAATTGCTGCATGCGCAACCAAGCAGGATGATGTATTACTCCGTTTTAAGATTTTGTGTTTCTTTCGATTCTGAATCAAGTTCTATAACGGTTTACTCCAAGAAGATTACTTTGTTTTCGGCATAGACCAAACAAACGCGCCCTTCGTGTTTACCCCGTTATTATGGAAACTAATGATCTACCGTAAAATCCCACGTTAAAACTCCCCCGGTTTTAAGCCCGCCCCGGATATAAGCCAATCCATTTGCCAACGAAGATACTATTCCGGATATAAGCCCACCCGGATAACAACCTCCCCCCGTTTAAACGTCCATCTACTGTATAAGTGCGTTCCTTTTGCGTTTCTTTTTAAACTTCAAAATTCTCCGTTTATTGTGACACACAATAAATGTATTGTAAATGTAATTCTAAATGTAATGGTATGTTAGCTTTAATTCGTTTCTCAGATACGTTTTATCTTGTCGTTCCCAAACATTTCTTTTATTCCGCTTATAAGCCTACCCGGATATAAGCCCGCCCAAAACCTCTTACGAAGTTATATAAGCCCAGGGCTTTAAAGTGGGATTTTACGGTATATGTCAACTACTCACATACCGAATTAAAAGTCCTTAGCTCTAAACATTCTCTTTCCCCCTTGGTACGACATGTTATGAAGAAGTTTGGCAGTCCAACGGTTAAATAATACATTTGTTTCTGCACCTGCGCTTGTACTTTCTCAAGATTCTTTTGTGTAGTCAGGCTCAATTCTTAGCAGGTTGAAATGTGACTGCCTTAAATGGTTGAGAACATCGGGAGAAATGTCAACGAACGACTGATGGAAATACGGAAAACGTGTCGTGATGCAGCTCCACTTGACACAGACAGTACTTGGTAGTGTAGGATGCCGATGGGAGCTTGCGCTGTGGATCGCCGGGACAAGGGTACACCCACTTTTCTTGATGCGACAAAATTATGTCGTACGGTACAATCTGTCGCTTCCTCGGGAATTCGATACGACAATATCGGCATTCTTTCGCGTTCGGATTGTCGTTCAGGATACCTACTACAAGGGGCAGATTGTTGTGATGTATCTCCGTGAAGGGAGCAGCACCATTTCGGCTGGGTCTCCATGGGTTTCTATGGGTGCAACCCTTCATTGTTTTTCGTGGATCTGAGTTTTCGAGACACCCGACGGTCTGAGTTTTTCGGGGGTCTGAGGTCTGAGTTTTCGAGACACCCCAATTCCAACATGTTGTGTTTGTTGTTTTAGACTCTATTTAGTTTTTAACAACATGTGAGACAACAGGACATGTGCTCCCTAGCCGCCATGTTTAATCTCTAGATTTACCAGCATGCTTTTGCGCACATACAATGTTTAGTTGCAGTGGCAACAGGATAACACTACAATATGAGCCGAGATAAAATTTTGAAACGCATAATAAAATGGAACGGGACCTTTCTCATCTTTACTGTTTAAACAACAGCATCTAGATGACCTGCTAGAAATTGCAGGATTCTTTGCGATTAGCAGCTAAATTCGAACAGGCACCAAGGCAGTTTTCGGGTAACATAAATACAAATTTCGAAATTGCTGTTTTGCCTTCATATCTTGTAGTGGACGGCAGTTGGAGTG
>JAOBYH010377725.1:0-15875 GCA_025403525.1 Umimayanthus kanabou | reverse complement strand
AGGGGGAGGGGAGGGGAGTAAAGATATTATGTTTGCAATTGGTTGATCTTCCAGATCTGGGTTGGTGTAGTCCTGAGAAGGACTGTTGTTGAAAGTCACAACCAACAACAGGGGGATGGTTGATTGACACCCAATGGCTAGAATGATGAGGTATGAATGCAGCCATTTGAGGCCTTTTAATTTGCAAATTAAGATTTAATACCACTAATAAAAAAATTTAAAATACCAAAAAAGGTTAATTTTAAAATTGTTCCCCTTTTGGTCAATTTTCATCCATTTTTTTACTTCAGTTGTTATTTTCCATTCAAAAGTTCCCAATGAATACCATTTTTCTTCTGTTGCTCACAGACTCTCAAATTTCTTCTGCTTCCTCCCCTAATAATAATAATGATATTAAATAATAATAATAATAATAACGTTATTGATAGTGATGATAAGGATGAGGATGATAATAATATTTAATAATAATAATAAAACAGTCACTCAGTTTAAATGTTGCTTGAGCTTTTAAAATTCTGATGTGATTAGCACTTTTATAAGCAGGACATTTAAAGTGACAGCTGTTAATTAGTTAAATGTGTTATCAGAGAAATTTTGATATGTTACAGATGAATTTTTAAGGTGTGTTATCAATGAATTTTTGAGACATGTTAATGATGAATTTTTAAGATCTATGTTTAATCAATCGATTTTCAATTATAGGTATTTTAAGACAGGCATCATAGGCTACCATCGCGCCCTATGTACATTTATTTAGGACATGGCATGCAATCCTCTTACAGTACACTGCAGTAATAATAATGCACCTGCTTCCAACACTGACAGCAAACTCAAGGTAAAAAACTCAATCTGGTTTATTGCCCATAAAATTATTTCCAATGCAAATCAACATTAAAAATTACAAGGCAGCTGAGTCAGTCTTTTTCCATTGTAAGCACAGCAACTGACAGAGACTCCAAGTCTTTCAGTGCTGCTGCCATATCGAGGTTTCGTGACTGACCCTGGGTGGGCCTCTTTCCAGTTGAAGATGCTTGCTTTGAAACTTTTCTATTGTCTGTTCTATTTTCCTTGTCAAGGGTGGATTCAGAATCTTGAAATGGAACAAAAGAGCTGAATGAATGTCATAGATCACTCCAGATTGTGTAATCGTATTTAGGGTTTGTATTAATGAATTTAATCTTGTTATTTTCCTGTACTTGTATTAACCCTATATTAGTACCTATATTAGGGGAGCCAAAATAATATAAGCTGTATTGGTTTCTTTTGGGCTTCCTTGCCACATTAACTAATTAATTTTGTAAAGAAATATATATTATGTTCTTGTAATGTTTGTGGTGAAACAAATAAACTGAACTGAACTGAAACCTCATGCTAATCTGGCAGGTACCACAACATATTTTGACCAGGTTACTGGGCCAACTTTTTATATATACTTTTGGCAGACTAGGGCACCAATAATGGTCTCAATTTTTTAAACTGCAATTTTGGGTCCCTACCCTGCAAAGAAAATAGTCTTATCTCAAAAGTGATTTAATTGATAAACAGGGCTAAAACTTCATATTTTTTGTTTGAAAGAATAGAGAACATCCAAATGCATGGATGATTCTGGATTTTGGTTGAATTGACATCTTTTTTGAAACTACCAGTAGTCTTGCTTGTTTGCTTGGCAAACAAATTTTTCTAAACTTGAAGTTGATGTAAATTTAAGTTTACAAGGTGGTTTTTTTACCTGAACTTGACAAATGACCTGCTGCTGGGAGGCGTCTTGGGACTTTGAGGCCTTCCTGTCTCACTGTTGCCAAGAGCATATTTTTCTCCTTCTCCACAGTTTGTAATTGACATTTTAGTTTGCAGATCTTCTGACTGTACTCCATTTGTTGACACTGCAGCTGTCCTGCAGCTTTCTCGCGCTCCCTAACCACCTGACGCTCGGACTGACGCAGCGCAACCACAGCCTTGGTGTGCTCTCTTTGTATCTCATTCAGCTGTTTTTCCACAGCAGCAAACTCTTCACTAAACCTTGCTTGTTCCTCAGAAATGGCTTCTGCCAATGCTACATGTAATGATTCAATAAAGAGATAAAATTAATGTCAAAAAATTAACCAAATCATTGGCAAAGAGTCAAATTCATGTAATCAAGAAAAGAAATAAACTCTGAATATACTGAGTGGGACATGAACTGACACAACTCTGACAAGCAAAGAATGGAAAAGCACAAGACATGAAACATGATCCAAGTTTGGTTTGAAAATAAATAATTAACTTCAGTACAATCATCATAAGAAAAGAATATATTAATTGATAAAATAGTAATTATCATAATAACAACATTGCTTAAAACTGAAACCCCCTTTCCCCCAACTCAGATTTTATAGATTTTTTTAAATAGAATGGATTTACGGTTATTGGCATTACTCAGTATCCATTAAGTTCTCTTGTGAATGGCCTACTTTTTTCTGAAGTTGTTTTGTGTCTTGCGAGGTCATTTTTCAAGAATTCGATTGTGTCTGAAGCATCCTTCAATTCTTCTTCAGCAAAAGTCAGCCTTTCTTTCAACTCAGCAGAGCGCTCCTTTTCATCTCTGTACTCTGATACCAGCTGGAAATGAAGGAGAGAGTTTGAAATACAAGGTTCACATGTTTCTTTGGAGACCTGGGGATGGTTGACTGGGTGAGAGAAAGTTAGGGCAAAACAAGGATGTGTAGGAAAAATAAAAGGAAAGGAAATTACTATTTTCCATACTTTTTTCAACCATTCTTGTATTGAAAATTTCAGTTACATTTTTCAACTTCATTAATATAGTAAAAACTGTATTCAAATTACATGATTTTAGAGCCCTTGAAGATGTTTTCAAAGAAGCACACCCCTGGACTCTCCTTGGAACTCTTTCATTTGATGACCCCCCCCCCCTCAAAAATCTGCCCCCTTCTTAGAAAACTCAATATACTTTTCATATGTACATGTACAATGCCTGGACTGTGACCATTACCTTTAGAACAAGTGAACATGCAGTCCTGGGAAATCTTAAAAGTCCTGAAATTTGAAATGTTAGGTAAGTTTCATCTGTTTGTTCTGGTTGGCTGAAAAGAACTGGTTCTGGCCAGTTTAAATGCAAAGTTGACAAGGCGTTGGTGTACATTTTTCCATTGAACCACAACTCTCCAAATTTCCGCACTTTGGCCAACCGGAGCAGGAGAACTGAGTGGCTCTGGTCCATGAGCAGGGCCATTATTCCAGCCAGAACTAGTTTTGAGAACTCAATTGACATACATTCCATTTAGGAACTGACTGGTAGGGTCAGCCAAACCAGACAAATGTAAAGCGACCTAAGTTAAAATATTGATATCTGTACAAGTCAGAGTATTCATGAGTATCTTTGTTGAATTTCTCAATAAGATTACAGTTTTGTAATAATGAGTACAATGTTTAAGTACCAAGTACTCTGTGAGACTTCAAATACAGTATTATAATGATTTGTTAAATATTCAATAGTTTTCTTACTATGTTGCCTAGTACCCATCATTAAAAACGCTCAGTTAATAATATGTAGCTTCATAATAGAGTGTGCATTTTACCTTGGAAAGTCGTGATTCAGCTGCACTCAGCTTCACCTCGTAACTTGCTGTCACTGCAGCAATCTTACTCTCAAGCGTCCCAGCATCCCTCTTGGCCTCGGAAGTCAGCAAGTCTCTTTCCTTTGTTAACCTCTCTACCTCAACCAGCAGCTGTTGATAGGGCAGGCCACATTCGGATGGCTCTGAGGAAATGTAAATTCAGTATTAATAGCTAACATAAAGCTTTACTCAGAGTTCCCAGATGTAATCTAAAGACCTATGGAGAAAGAGCATTCTTGTATATTGCCCCAGCACTGTGGAATTCTCTTCCAGAAGACATGAGGACCTGCAAATCGTTGACTACTTTTAAATCAGAACTAAAAACATTTCTTTTCAAACACATTTTTAACTGATAATTTTTAATGTAATAATTTTTACACATTTATATTTTTTATTTTTTTTATTTTGAACTATAATAAATTGTAAATCTTACAATATTTAAGGCTGTAACAATTGTAAATCTGATGATATTTAAGGCTGTAACAATTGTAAATCTGATTATATTTAAGACTGTAACGATTGTAAATCTGATGATATTTAAGGCTGTAACAATTGTAAATCTGATGATATTTAAGGCTGTAACAATTGTAAATCTGATTGTATTTAAGACTGTAATGATTGTAAATTAAGCGCTGTTGGATTTTTAAGAAACAGCGCTATATAAATGTTATTATTATTATTATTATTATTATTATTATTATTATTAAGAAACACACTACATGTAGGAATCCACAAGTGGTTGGCTCTGATTAAATTTCATGTAAATGTGAAACATGTGGCTAAACAAGATGTCATGAATTCTTCTGGTACAGTACAACATCAATCTGATCCATCATGTAGGTGAGGGAAGCAAAGCAAAGTGTTCCTGGGGGATGTCCAGGGGAGGTTGCTCAATAAAGTCCTATACTCTGGGGGTGGTGGTGGTGGGGGGGTTCTACCCTTATCCTTCGATGTACCTTTTTTGGCCAAAATTGAAGCCACTATTGCAAAAACATTATGTTATATTAAGTGGCTAATGACTGAGTTCTCAATTATCTCTGTTATTCACCTTCTATTCATTTAACCATTGGGAGAATTTGAAAACTTTTCAGATAGTTACCTACGTCCCTTTTAGGATACAATATAAAATTGACATTGCAGGCCCCATCGCTAAATTGCAGTATTTACTGACAGGTTGACCCACCATGCATTGCCTCTTCTGACACTTGCTCTCTTTTTCCTTGTGTTGCTTCCAATAATTCATTGTTCCACTTTGCCTCTCTTCTTGCAAACAGACCTGAAAATTAAGTACATCAGTATTCCTTGACCCAGAGTTAAATTTATAGAATGAACTGAATATATTATTATGACAGTGATAAGTTGCAGACTTAGTGCTTTTAATGGTCAATCCTCATATAATTTATTACCCCTTCTCCAGTGTTAGACTTAGGAACTGGTCATTAAATACTGTGGTCGGGGTTAGGGCTGAAAAGAAAATATTTACATACATTAGATCTATCTTATTATGAATCTTTGACCCAACCTGGTTATGAGGCTATTTTCAGTATTTAAACAACTGTTCAAAAACCCACGTATGTGTAAAACTGGCAGAAAATTTTTGTTACCCAACCAATTTCTCTTCAGTCCCTTAACTCACATGTTTTGCAACAACATTCAAGTTCGTATCTTATAATTTTATAAGATTTCTTAATAATTGTAATAAATTGTACTTTTTTCACAAACTTGTAAGCCCAGACCCCAGAAATGAGTTTAGAAATGAGTTTAAAAATGTGTAAATTTTAATGTTTTTCTTATTCTCAATGTAAACACATTGTAATTCATTTTAATGCGAGAATGTGCAATAAAGAACATCATTATCATTATCAACATGATGACCCTGGAATGGAAAAGAAATTAACTGCACCAGTTCACACAAAATTACAAATGACAATATTTATTTTTCAAGAAGCACCCATGTGCAAATTATATTTTCTTAAACACTAGTATCACACTAAACAAATTGCCACTGGTTTTCTTTGTCAAAACTGCAGGTGTTTGCAGAGCTGAGAGGGCATCAAATTCTGTACAACCTAGAATAACAAAACGTTCATCCACAAATTTACTTTCTGCAGTATGTTTTTCAAGGTCTTGATTTTTCACCACTGAAATTTAATTATATATGCATATGACCTTCAAAGACCTGTGTGAAAACAGAGCCTTACCTTGAAGAAACTGAATTCGGCCAACAGCAAAGGCAACTCTCTGTGAGCAAACAGTAAGTTTACTGTATGCACCCTTCATCTGGGATTCCATAATATTTCTAACAGTTGAATCTGTTTCCTGTACAAGTATGTACATTTTCTTCACAGCACTGGTAGAGGCTGCAAGTTGAGTTCTGAGGTTGTCTCTGTCCATATTACTTTGCTGTAGCTCCCTCTCCAAAGATGTGGCTTTATTCACTTCCATTTTGAGTTCTGCTGTTCTGTCAACAAGAGCATGGTCTAACACGGCACACTGCCTTTGTACCTCCTCCAGGCTTTTGTTCAGCTCTTTTATCTAGCAAAATAATTAGTGATAAATTTACCGGGAAAAATATTTCAGTTAAGAAGTGTTTACACTGTGCCAGATTAAATATTATTCTGATACAGTATGTCTTAATATCAGTTCTAGTCAATGAGTACAATGACATATCTAAAGCATATGATCTACTTTCCAAAATTTTGACTTGACAATATTTACAATGGTCATTCTAGATATCTTAGCTCTTTGACTAATGGATAGAACAAATTAAGATCTGACTGCACCAGTATCATGTAAAGGAGGTGTGGGCCTATTTTTATTAATAGAATATTATTGGGCAATTGGGTTTGTTAGGCTGATCAGATGGCTCAAAAGACCAGACCAGTTTAGTTTCACTTGTACAAAAGCAGTTTTCATTGACTCACTGCAAGAAAAACTTACTATCAATATGAATAAATTAAAATACAATTTCCTGGAAATTAACATATATTAATAAGACAAAACCAATTGAAAGCACAAAGGAAGGAACCTCAAAACCCCTAGAGCCCCACCCAATTTATCAACATACATTGTATATCTTCTCTATAATAAAGTGCAATATCAATCAAAATGCATTTTTTGTAAGAATTTAAGGGAGCTATCACACACAGCAAGATGACGTATGTACTTGTATAAATTTCCTCTAACTTGTCTAAAAGGAATGTTTGGATTGAGATAGTTTTAATTAACTAAAGATAATTTAGGAACACATCATTATCATATGTCTTGTTCAGGGCTAGCTGCTGAAAGGGATGAGCCCACTGGCGAATGTTAGATTTTTGAATTTGATTGGCTAATAATAGCTCAGGGAAAGGGGCCTACTACTGAATAATATGATCTGAAGTCTGTGGTAGAATACAACAACAAAGAAGATTATTCTGCAAAGTGTGAATGATTGAATTCTACCTCAACCCTTTCAAGCTGCTCCTCTCGTTGTTGATGAAGTTTTTCTGATTTCAGCTGCACCAGCAATGCAAACACTTTCATCCGCCATCGTGTCAAAAGACCATCGGCATGCTTGTCGACAGAGCCTGTTTCTCTCTGAGACTTTCCTAGTTCTTGTTCTTGAATGGATAGCAACTCATTAATGGAGGACAATCTCACATTGAGTAGCTCAACTGTTGTCCTGAGATTTTCATTTTCTTGTAGAAGACTGGTTTTTTGTGAGTTGAGTTCTTCATTTTCTCTCTGCAGTTTCTCCAGTTTTGTATCTGGTAAATTTTCACCAATATAGGTTCTTAGTTGTTCTGCCAGCGATTGCTGAGAATCCAACTGTTTTTCTGTTTGTTCAAGTTTTCCTGAAATAGATAATAATTGATGTGAAATTTACAAAGGGAAGAATTGTGATGATTCTTGGACATCAAAAGTATGGCATCTGGGGTATCATCTGAGCCGATTTTATTTTAGTCGAAAGTAATCAGTGGCTTGTTTTTGTGGGAAACTGTAGTTTAGAAACCCCAAAGGTTTTTAAATAAAATAAAAAATAATGCCCATCAACAAGACTTCTAGCCTTTAAATCTTACATAGACCTGTCAGTCAAACCTCACCATAGGGCCAACTTCATAATACAGGCATCACTCTATTTCACTTATTTACAACACAGTTTTTAACTCTTACAAGGAAGCCTTTACATGATTTTCAAAGGGATCCTAATTAAAACATAATGATATTAACAATGACATATGAATATTAAATATTTCTACACGACCTAATTGATTACAGGTTCTAAAAAATAGTTTACTTATAAAAAAAAGTGCACACTTCTACACGCCATATTCATAAATGGTGGACATGCAAAAAAACAATGGGACCGAGTGCATGCAAGTGAGGCTTATGAGGCATTGTTGCATTCTTTTCCTTTGTTTTTTTTTTGCCTCATAAGCCTCGCTTGCATGCACTTGGTCCCATTGTTTTACGCGTGTCCACCATTTATGAATATGGTGTATTGGCACTTTATTTTATTTTATTTGGAAACTTTCACCCAGGTCACAACAAGGAAAAAAACAAGCAAAAACAAAACAAATGTTACAAAAATACTGTTAAACTGGATAAAGGGCTGCCAACAAACTCGTAGTAAGTGGAGTAACATAGGATATACCTATAAAAGAAGGAGCCCTGGCAATAGAGATCTCTTAATGTTTAAGATCAGAAAAAATGAAGAACATAGGTTATCTCAATATTTTACCACTGTAGAATCTAGGAGAAAAGGAATAAGTACTGTATCGAAACAGCCTCATCTATTCTTCAGAGGACCTATTGTATGGAATAGCCTGGATAAGAAAACATGTAAAATCAGTAAGATAGCAAATTTTAAGAAAGCTGTCAAAAGCAAAAGCACAACTAAAGCACTGAAACAAATCTCTTTTATAAAAGGTACAAGTTTGTGTAAATAGAAACAAGGACTTAGACAATTATGTTTATTATTGAATTTTATTCTTAGACTTAGATTTCAGAAAACTGTAAATTTTGTGTGTACTACTGACTTTCATGTAAATTTTAGAAAACTTGTAAATTTCAATATACAACCCTTAATTTATTATTAGTATCTGTATATTTGCTAGGTTCTTTATATTAGGCAGGTCCACATCAGCTGTATCAGTTGCCACTACTGACTTGCATTATCAAATAAAATATGTATATAATTATGTATGTATATATGTATATATGTATGTATGTATGTATGTATGTATGTATGTATGTATGTATGTATGTATGTATGTAGTACTTCTTTAGATCCTCTCAAAAAACTCACTCAGAACTGTACATGTTGACTACAATATAATCCCCCTGTTACATTCTTTAGTTTTGCTGCTTTCTATCAAGTCTAAGCATTACACACGAGGTCAACTTTTTTTCTCTTTTTTTACCTAGCTCTTCACTTTCATTATCATCTTGCTTTTCCAATGGCTGATTTTCAAAAGAATTTACATGTACAATGTTTTTTGGAATAACCAATGAATTTCTTTGGTCAAGTATGAAACATACTCACTGCAGTTTGATATTTGGTACAAACGTCACTTACCTTGCAACTCAGTTACTGCAGATATCCAAGAGGCCTTACAGTTCTCCAAGGCAGACTGAAGCTCTGCAACAGCTTGTTCATGAGACAGCTGAGTTTCATGTAGTTGGTCATTACTTTGTTTCAGTTCATTTTTATATTTTGCTTGACATTCTCTATATTCATCCATCAAACTTGTCAGCTGACTATCTTTCTCTGATAGCTCCTTCATTATATTTTCAAAATCAACTTCTTTGCTCTTTAATAGCTGTTTAGCAGCTGTCAACTCTTTACAATGATTGTGTTCCCACTGTCTATGATCATGTTCTAATCTTTGCAATTCTGCATATTTCTGGGCTTCATTATTACCCAGAATGTTCTCAAACTCTCTTCTATCACTCTCGATTTGTTCCTGTGTTTTATGAAGTTCAGAATTCAGCTCCTTGATTAACCCACTATATTTTTTGACACGCCGCTCTGAAATAGCAGATGTCTTTTCAAAGTTTTCTTCTTTCTGCTTCAATTCTAATTTCAGCTGTTTGATTGTAGCATTTTGTTTCTGTGCAGACTCTTCGTATGATTCAAGCTCTGCTTCGTAATTCGTTCTAATGTTCTGAATTTCTGTTTTAAGTTTGCTAACAAGAGCGGTCTGTTTTCTAACATCAGTTTTCAAAGACAGATTTTCTTCTTCTGTCTCTGCAAGCCTCTGTAAATCAACAGCATCGTCAACCCTGGTTCTCTGAATAACAAGCCTATTTCTTCTGTTTTCTTCTTGAAGCTGTAACTCAACGTCTTTTGCTTTGTTCAGCTGAGACTGCAAATGTTTCTTTTCAATCTTCAATTCCTGCACTGCATTTTCAAGGTCTGCATGAAGCTGATAAACCGTGTCATTTCCACTTTGACTTTGTTGCTTTCGCAGTCCCGCGTTATTTGCCTTTCCCGCTTTATACCGAGTTGGCGGGAGTAATCTAGTTTCTTTACCATCGGCATCCTTTTTGGGGGAAACTTGGAAATGTGCTGGAGCAAGAAACTTCTTTCCTTTGCCCGCCATTTTTGAAAAAAATGTACGATATCTTCCAGGCGTATTTTTCCCCAGCATGCTTTGCGCACAAGAGGCACGGTTACAAAGTTCAGTGTTTTGGGCACGTGTTGTAAAATTTTGGGACTACGAAAAATCGAAATGGGCAGAGAGAAAAAGAAGGTTTGTTTTCTTTGATTTCTGTATCATTGGATTACGATCTCTAGTATCAAACAGCTCTTCTATACAGTTTTATGTTCTCAACACTTTTAGGGTGAGCGTGGAGCGGCAACTAACTACATATCCCGAAATCAAGCTTTGAAGAAACTTCAGCTCAGTCTTCCAGACTTCAGGTAAGGTTTGCTGTGGTTTAACTTTAACGTCTAAAACACTCTTTAAAATCTGCGCAGATCTGTGGTTTCTCCATTGTCTTATCTACTGTAACTGTGCTTTTAATCGGCAGACGACTATGTATTCTGAAAGGGATCTACCCAGTGGAACCAAAAAACAAGAAAAAAGTTAACAAGGGAAGTACTGCCAACAAGACCTACTATTATGTGAAGGATATCCAGTTCCTTGCCCATGAACCGGTGCTGAATAAATTCAGGGAGTTCAAGGTCTTTGTCAAGAAACTCAAGAAGGCAATTGCTAAAGATGAACCTGATACAGCAGAACGGCTGGAAACTAACAAACCTGTCTATAAACTCGACAATATTGTAAAGGAAAGGTAACTGGAAAAACCTTTAAATTTGCAATTTTATCCCACTACTTGGGTTAGGGTAGTACATGTAATAATAATAATAATAATAATAATAATAATAATAATAATAATAATAATAATAAATATAATAATAATAATAATAATAATAATAAATGAAAATCATTTAAAACAAACTTGTCCATGCACAACACTAAAGGCGATGTTGCACGGATGAACATCAGCCGAGAAACAAATTATCCCATGATCTTGTGCAGTATCCAAAACAAAAGTTCTTCGCCTTTCCTCAGCCTCGGTATGTTCTTAGCGTGTTCTTAAATTTTTGCCATTTGTCAGCCTAGCTCATGTTCTTATAAAAAGGTTCTTATTATAAGAAAAGAGTATATCACAGTTCTCCATACAAGCGGCTTGACTTGGTTAGACTTTTTAGTCGCCTTTCGACTGCCCTCTTTTTTGCTCATTTTCTCTTTCCCTGCATGATACAAGACGCCGGTGTTTCAATTTCTATAATTTTTTCAACACTTGTTGAATATAAATATCAAAACACTTCGCGTCAGACTACCGAAAATCCTCTGATTGGCTGATACTAAAAGCATTTGTTTTCTCTTCAGGACGATTTGCCGCCAAAACTTGGAACGCATTTTTCTGCAAGGTTTTAAAAAAGCTTCGAGAGCTTTAGCAGGTTAATGCTCAACGTTCTTTTCATCAATCCTTATCAAAATTTCACACCTCATCAGTAACAACGTGATAACTAAAAACGTGTGTGGAAAATTTCTGCAGATAATTATTTCCCGAGTTGTGCATGTTCTTGTCTGTTATTCACTGCAGAATGTCTATTTACAAAACACCCAATGATATATCTTCAAAACTACAACAAAAATCCAAAGTGACCGCACACACTTTGACAGGTCAACTCTTCAGGATTCCAAAGAGATTATTTGGCAACTATTTTGGCCTCCAGGGTCAGTGGGCGCTTATTCGAGATGGGCGCTTATTCGAGGCTGGGCGCTTAACTCGAATAATTACGGTATATCTCAAAATCTTAGTATTTTTACTTAGAAATTGAAAAACTACGTCTATTTAGCATCAGAAAACACTAAACCATTTTGGAATAGCGCTAACACGAAGAGCGCAATTCGATTTTTGCGAAAGATATATGTTAATCATGGTCTGTAAACTTAAATTAAGAGATAAAATCTCTCACCTTCCCCAGTATCTGTTGCCGTAGCGACCCGGCTCATAATGCCAGATGGGTTCCCCAACGCCATAATAAAACAAGCCGATTCCAATACCCGCGGCAAACAGCATAGTAAAATACGATACGTCGCTGAACTCGGGTTTTTCGTCTTCTTTTCCCAGTTTCAGTTTGGAATACTTGGAGAAATAGATAACAATGATGAACACGGCCCACACGTCCTGTGTGCCTACGTACAGCCAGGTCCATGTTTTTGTAACCCAGCCAGTCCATTTAGCCAATTCCACTCTTGCGCTGTTCGGCTCAGCGATCGCCCAAGCCGCAGAGCCCCAGATGATCAGAGCAGAGAGCGCTGTTACAACAGGGTTGAAGCGAATCCTCATCCGACCGCAACTCGCTTCTACGCTTCGACACTTCTTCTCCATTATGTCTTTCCTCAATGTGAATCTAGCCCAAAAAGAAAAGACTCAAGTCAGAAATTTTGAAAAATAAGTACGAAGAGCAGATTGTAAAGGTTGTGCATATGTCGAAAATGACAACAAAAATCAGTTTTAGGATCGTCAAAAATTATGGTCGATCGGGCGGCCTGAAACATATATAATATTTTGTGTGGCTTTATACAAAAATTGCATATCGTTCGCGTTTGCAAAAAAGAGCACAGAAGGGATTTGCAGTGCAACTCAGGATTCGTGTTACTGCAGCTGCAAAGAAGGAAGTCTTACCTTTGGGCGTCTAGGAGTAATCTGCAATTCGTACGAGGAAAACTAACGGCCTTTTTAAGAACGGACTATCAAACACACGCCCTGGAGTAGTGCGCAAGTAATTGAACCCAACGTAATAATCGATAGTGGGTAAATGTGCGCGAGTCAGCCGCAAAATCTCATGTGGGCAATGCAAAATTTATCTTGGTCGGGGAGGGGAATGTTCCTAAACCACAACCTGCCCAATTAGTTCAATGAATGCTTCAATCTTTAACTCAGTGAGGAGTGCCTCCGGTACACGTGGCGCAATGATTACCCGCATTTTGTATACACCTGCGCGCGCTAGCCTCCGCGTTGCAGAATCGAAGTAATTAATCGGATGTCGTATTCCGATTGCAATTCTTCACCGTCATAAAATACTAGCTTCTCGTGAGTGGTTGCTTGACTGACAATTTTTCAATTTGGAGCAACATGTCAAATTTTGGTTGTGATGAGCAGAATTTGGGAGGATAATTAAAAGGGAAAAAAAGTTAATATAACGCAACACTTGCCCCTAAGCGAGCAAGTGCCACTCCTCGGATAGCATACGAGCTGGCGTTCGTCCATTAAATACTATTACTAACTCCAAAAATTATATTTAAACCTACCTAAAATCCATAAAATTTAAAAATTCCTTCAAAATTTAAAAATCGCCTCCCATCACTTTTCGTCCCCAAATTATGTCCAAAAATTTTCAAAATATTTGTGAATCTTTATCAACTACTACTGTATCGCTATGATTAAAATTTGTATTTTCATAAATGGCAACCGAGATATCGGCGATTATGACGTAATCAAGCTTGAAAATTCGACTTTACGTGTTGCTCTCCCTTGATACCGCGAAATTGCTAGTCTTAAACAATACACGTACTATTAAAGTTTCAACTGTTACTTTAATCCATGAACTTCATTTGCGTGAAAACTCGAAAACGGAAGATTTTTTTGGAAATTATCGAAAATGTTTTGGAACTGTATGGAAGTCTTTGGCAACATTCAGAAATCTTCGCAAAATTTCGGAAACTTTTCAGAAAATTATCGAAAATCTTTGGGAAATCTTCGAAATTGGAAAGCTTCAAAAAGTGTTAAAAAATGTTCAAACGATTTTTGGAGAATTCTAATAATTTTTGGAATATCTTCGGAAAATCTTCGAAAAGTATCAGAAATTAAAAAGTTGGTATTGTTTGTAGCTGTGGTGTTGACAGAGAACACCACTTCATTTCTCGAAAAATTAATGAAAATAACCACTTGTATTTGATGAAAGTGACAAATACTACTCGTGGTTTGCACGGGTGGAGTTACCAGATACTTTTACCAGATATTTGGTATTAGCCTCGTCCCCAGTCATCCTCCTTTGGTTCCCTTCCTCTGCCTGGTAACCGCGCCGCACCTAACCCAGCAGTTGACTTGGGGACGAGGCTATCATGGTGCTATTTTTAATGAATTTATTCTCGAACGGTGGTGTTTCCTATAGAAAACAAGCGAAAGCCCATTTGTCTCCAATTTTTGTTTTGACACAATACTACCAAAAAAAGGGAGTGAACAGTCGTCAGTGCTGAAGGATAAAAGGCAAAAATCAAATAAGTGTCGGTAATCGTCAGTTATATTCTAAACAATCGTTCCAATTCTCAGACCAATAAAGCAATGGATGCACCAGCAAAACATTAATTTAAAATATATACTGGGAGCAATGGCCACAAGCACAACCCTCACTTGATATCCAAAAATATATTAAATGGAAATCTACCCCAACGCTAAACCCTAACCTTACAGCTATAAGGTTGTGTTAGTGTAAGTGTTAGGGCTGATGTCTTTCATGCAAACTAAACCTTATTTTCATTAACATTTCCTAAAGTGACCTGGCTGAAATTTCAACCCGCCTTACCGGGCTGAAGTCTCAGCCCGGGCTGAAAGTCTCCATGTAATCGGGCCCTTACAGCTAGAGTTAAGGTTGTGTTAGTGTAAGTGTTGAAGCTAGGATTAGTTTATAGAAGAAACGTTTCTCCGGCGTTGGATAAAGAGAACCATTCCCAGGCCTCTTCGTTGCTGTAGTAACCATTTGAATAGGCCTTTTGAAGCTAGAGGTCACATGGTACAAAATCCAACATACTGGAGAGCAAAAGAATGTGACAAGACTCCACTGGAAAACGTAAACAAAGAAAAATCACACTTTTCTAGTTACTTGTGTTTTGTTTTGGAGACTGGCACATTCTTTTGCGTTCCAGTTTGGCGTATCTTGTACCATGTGACCTCCAGCTGCAAAAGGCCTATTATCAAATATATCGATACTGATTCACAGGTGAAAATGATAGTGATATTAGATATTCTGCTCTTGAGATAATGTGGGAAAACACTCTATTTTTCATTACTCTAGAAACTACGGAAGGACTGGGTCCGCGCGAACGCCTACCAAACGGTCCCCAAAGCTGAATTCTAACAAATGTTTTTAGATAATCTATCACTAACAATGCACAATGCATGTGACTTTATCTAATCCAAAAACACTGCGATAAGGAAAATATATTGTCCGAATCACATGACAGTTTGTACCTTCTAACAACTGTGTATTGTTCGTTCATGTAAATTTGTCATTTGAAGCGTTGTTTTCTGGCACCGTTGGATAGCCACTTCCGGTCCTAGTTTCTTCTTTGGAGTGGCGAATTCCGGTCCAAAATATGCGTTCAGTTCTTCTTGAAGTATTTGTAGCTTGTATTGTAGAAAGTACTCTATCAGGTGAAGAAAAGGACGCGTCTTCGGGAGGGCCATCAGGCGAACATTCATTTAGACAAAGGAAATGGAACCGCGCATAAAGCAGATTCTTATGTTCAACTGATATATTTTTAAAAAATGCAGTAACAAAGTAAACGACGAATGGAGACTCAAAAACTGTGGCTTTACTGTGCAGTCACAAATCATATATTAATTTTGCAACGCAAGTCTATCAGAATACTGAAAATAGACCAGATAACAGTACATCCAGGATCCCAACTGTCCGTTGCTTGGGGGTGTGTGCGTGTGTGTGGGAGGGGGAGGGATAGGGGTATGTGTGTGTGTGCG
>JAOBYH010377724.1:0-24778 GCA_025403525.1 Umimayanthus kanabou | reverse complement strand
GCTAGACGGCGATCGGTCCGTAGGAGGATAATCATGAGATGACTCTCGTCCTCTTAAAACTCTAGTGAAACCAGGGATAAAGTGATTCATTCCCTATTTTCTACTCAAACATCTTTGTAGTGTCCAACATGTACATTTTAGGAGAGTTTTACTGACCTTGTCTGGCCTCAGGCACCTGATGACTATCATCTTCTGGAAGTCAGTGAGTTGCTCTGCCCAGGGGGAGGGGAATGGGGCTCGGTGGGGCTCCTTGCTGTCGTATATCTTACGCCACTCGTGAGTAGTGTTCACAAAATGTTTCCTAGATTAGCATCAACAGTGAAAAGTCAGTAAAGAAAATCACGTAACCAGAGTAGAGATGACAATTGCTTGATAGACACTGAAACTGACAGATAGGTCCACTGCACAGTAAAGGTAAGTCTGCAAGTGGCCAGTAAGACCAGCAACAGTTTACTTTTCACTAATGAAAAACTGTTCTTCTTCCAGCATGGTAAGCGACAAAATTCCATCAGTTTGTATCACTACTGACAGGGAACATCTAGCTACGCTACCTAACAGCCGGTGACAGGTTTTTATGCTTTACGGTAACAGTATTGTTTTTTATCTCTAGAAATAATAACTAACAAAACTATTTCAGATATTATAACTGGCATCAAGGCGCAAGATAAAATTATATCAGCTATAATCCTAATTATCATATATATAACAACCATACCGGAACTCTTTGAAACCAGCCAGGTCGCACATTCTGCACATCTCGTCCCAAGACTTGTCCGACAGCCACGACGAATCAGGGTTTTCCAGCTGCACGGGAAATGCCAAATGGCAAACATGAATAAATTGTAAAAGGACATCCGCAATAAGGGGGTAAAGGCAAAGTGATGATGTTGGGACAACATGTTTGATCTGTTTACATGGGCCTTAACATATGTTTAAAACAACCCCGCACGTAAATAGAACTTTTCTACACAGGAGGAATCCCACAGCGTTGGCAGAGCGGTTGAGATTTACACTACTGCAGGTCCACACTAATGTCACAGCAGTGACAACTGCCACTAGTGTAACATCGGTGGTAGTGACAGTATTGTGACAGCAGTGTACTTAACTGTGCTGCATCAGCAGTGGCCTAGGTAGTACTGTGACAGCGATGGCAGCAACAACAGTATGTCAGCGATGTAAACTGACAACGGTGCAACAACGATGACAATGACAACACTGTAACATTAATGTGCACACTAGTGTGACAGCGGTGACAACTGACAGCGCTGTGAAAGCGATGTCAATTGACAGCGCTGTGACAGCGATGTTCACATTAGTGTGACAGCGATGTGTACATCACTGTGAAAGTAGTGGCAACTGACAGCGCTGTCACACTAATGTGCATATCGTTATCTCAGAACTGTCACTCCCACTGCAGTCACAACGCTGTGCTCGTTTTCGCTGTCACAGCGCTGTGCACATCGGTGTCTAACCGCTGTGGGATTCCTCCTGTGTAGTGAAGTTGTTGTATATAGCTTGAGCGATTACATCTGCTAGATGCTATTACCATCATCTGTCGGAGAGAAACAGATCTACTAGTTTACTCTTTGAAAATACTCTTCAAATATCGATTTTCTGTACTTTACGGGTACCCTATTTAGCTGATCGCCTGAACCAAATCACATGTCAGGTCAAATCTGCTAATTTACCTTTGAAAAACGTCTTAAAACATCCTTTGTATTTTACCTTATTCTCCAGACCAACTCCCCCGGTGAGAAAAAAAATAAATTCTTCTGGATCGAGCTCGTTCTTTGATCTGCAAGACCAAAGGCCAGAAATTCGATGAGAAAATAAAATTGTTGGAGGAAATAAGCTTAAAATAGGATGAATTATCTTACTGTCCTTATAGCTTTAGGAAACAAACAATTTTATATCAAAATGTTCATGGAAACTGAATCCGCAGCGGAATTGCCGTATCGATAGGCAGTGAATTCCTTACAGTGGAAAACACTCAGAGCCTTGGAAGCGGTGTACTTTGTCACCTTTTAGCGTTTCGTCGGTTCATATTTAAAAAAACACGTGCACGATAAAAATTTAACGACTCACTTTTTTGTCAATCGGAACCCGAACAAGGCAATAAGCAATAGTTTAATTGTATCTATCTCTTTTAACTTTTATAAACAAGACAATTAAAAAAATGTAAGTGTTTAAATGATACCTTGGCCAAGAGTTGCATCTGACTTTCTTTTTGAAAGTCAAAAACAAAAAAAAATTCACCACCTATATCAACAACAAATTAATGTTTTAAAATATCTTGCGGTGAAACATCAGAGGGAACTTAACTTTACTTTGTCATAAAATGTCCAAGGTAAGAGTTTGAAGAAGTTTATTCGGTTTACCGTGATTGTGGACCCTGTACTCTATTGCAATACATTTACTTCCATCCGGGGCAACAGCTCGTCATATTTTAAAACGACACGAACATGGTCACTTAGAAAATCCCGTTTGTTGACAACTTACTTGAGTATGTTGCTGCAGAGTACAAATGAGAAGAGTAGCTTGTCCTTCTCAAAAAGTGACCGACACACGTTACAGTACAGATTGTACGTGAAGTGGTCACTCAGATAACGCAATCTCCTCTCCAGGATCTTGGACTTGTTACTGTGGGATAAATGATTGGTTAAAAACTGCATCCGAAATGTGGATAGGCTGAAACGTGTGAAAATTACCGGAAGTAACAATTGATACACAATATGTTGAAAAGCTATGTTGTAATTATGTTATGGATGTAACCGCTTACTCTAACGATGATGAAACGGATAACTGGTTTTGAGCGTTTAAGCGAATTCCTAAGTTGGTTTGAGTATAAACTAATTCAACACAGCACAAAATTCATCATTTCATCTTTGATAATTTTGTGTTTAAAATTTTTCTTTGGCTAATTAAGTATTTATGACCAACACACTTTGAGTGAAACGCAAAGGAAACCACTCTGTGAACGCAGCAACTTTGTATGGAGCAATTGTGAGATCCCCCTTAAACTCTCCCCCCCCCAACTGACAGAACCCAAGAGCCGTGACAGTGCCCCTTTAACTACAGAGTAGTGTGCGACATACAGTAATAACCGTGACACCGTTCTTCAACAGTGCGCGGCTGAGACGGTTACAGCCGTTTCTACAGAGTAATGCGTGACAGAGACCAATAACCGTGACACTTCCCTTGTACTACAGAGTAGTACGTGACAGAGAGTAACAACCGTGGCACGGCCCTTTCAACTACAGCAGTGCGTGACAGATAGTAATAATCGTGACAATGTCGTTAACTACAAAGTAGTACGTGACTGAAAGAAACACACGTACGCGTGTCCACGAACCTGTCATGTATGGAGTTGAGGAAGAGGTTCACAAACCATGTGAGAGATGACTGGTACATGGGGTCGATGTTAGGAAGGTCTGTGATGGAGAAGAACAGAACTGAGGCGTGGGCCGCAATGGGGTTGTACCCTTTGCGAGACTCGTTGATCTTGGCTTCTGTCTCCTCTGCCACCTGATACCAAGAAATAAACAAAAGTTTTAGGAACAACAATTTTATTTGGCGGGGAGTAGAACCGGAAAGAGAAGGGGGAGTGGAAGACCTAAAAAATAGAGAAACTGAAAAGGTGAAAAACAAATTTGCACGGTACGAGTTTGCAAAGGAAAAAGGAGAGAATAACAAAATGAGAAAGACTTTTAGCCGAAGAGTGCACGGAAAAATAATCTTTATTTCGCCCTTAACTAACAAGATCAAATGGTCGAACCCTTTAATAGGATGCGTTCGATGACTAAACTCAGGAATATAAAATATTCGGGAAAGTTTCAAAATGCCTTTTCGGAGTAGTAAAGCATAGAACTATAATCCTGAACCAAGAATTTAGATAAGCTTAAAACAGACAACTCATTTTCTATACTTCAAAAGAAACTTGCCGCTCGATTGAAGAATCAAGGTTCTGATTTCACATATTCCTATTCCCATTTCGGAGTACTGTCAGTCGAACGCACTCCAGCAACAGCAAAAGAGCGAATACAAACCTTTTGTTTCTTGGATATTTCATCGGATAACACCTGTGAACAACAGAAAAACGACATTCATTAAGATGAACCCGGCAAAAGTAGTGTTCAAATCATCTGGTACCAGCGAGAGCCGTTTTGTCATTTTACCTTTGAGGAATCTAGGATTTGAATAGCGGTCTCATCTTCCAGAATGTTCCCCTCGGACGATGACAAAGTCTCCAGAATCTTATCTTCGATTTCCTTCAGTTGTTTCTTGTTAGCAGCGCTTTGGACAATCAACGCCTGCCGCTCCTCCTCCAGATCAGGTCTGCAGAAATGACAATATTGGAGTAAAGAAAATTACAAGAAAATCAAATAATTGTAAACATGAACATAAAAAGCATTTACGAACAGAATAACCAGAGCACTAAACGCTCCGTTTGTTTGCCAGAACCAATCAGTTCTAAATGGAATGCGATAGTTTCAGTACTTATTCTTGCTGTCAAGAGCGCCGGCGTAGATTTGGTGAGATTTGGTTGAATAAAATGCGCACACCTGGAATTTGAATATTAGTCAGAACCTTTTCGCGGGTTCAGGCCTGGCGTACCTATACAAAGCGCTCTATGTTAACAATACTGTATTGTCATTAAATTGTATCAGCTGCACTCACCAACACCGTAGCACCATACTGCACTGACTGACCACTATTGCCATATTAGTTTGTAAAGGCAATTATTCCAGTTAAAGATTAAAGATCAAAGGGAAGAAAATGTACGGCACCTTTCCTTGGCGACTACGATGCCGAGTAGCTGGTCCTCCAGCCCTTCAGGAGTGATCATGAAGTTGAGTAGCGTCACCTTGGTGGCCAGTTCAGGCAGGTAGTGAGGGTTGCGCAGCTTGGTGGTGATGTAGAAACGGAAGTCACTCGAATACTCGATTGTCGTCTCGCCCAACTTGATGCACTGCACACCACCTGCGACAGTTGGAAAACGACACGATGCTTAGTGTTTTGAATATAGAATCAGCTAATACTAAAAGATGGGCTTTTTGTTCACTTGGTTTATGGATGAATACTTTAGACGGACAGGCAGACAGGCAGGCAGACAGACAGACAGACAGACAGACTGACAGACAGACAAACAAAAAGACAAAGATCTAGGGCCGAGATGGTGACGTAAAACGGGAACATAGTTTGTGGTCAAGTATCAGTACAACTCAGAGTGGCTGACGCACTTTATATAGAACAGCCGTTTGCAGAGTTTTCGTTATCTGCGCATAATCATAAGCTATGCAGTAACATATTTTAGTATGTCATAAATAACTAGTGGCTGTCACTTTTAGTACGTTCTGATTGACTACTTAATTCAAATAGCCAGTGTTGGCATAAACCACACTAGTGAAAAGTGTTCTTCGCACGCTGTTATAGGCTACTCAAGCTCGGAATATCTTGCATATACTGCTGCCATCTTCAAAGGATCTATCAAAAGGAACCCTTTATTTTATGCTGTCTTCAGCAGCAACTGAACAAAACTGAAACATAAAATTGGGTAAATGTGACAAGTCTAACTGGCGACAACGGGAACCTTGTTTGAAGGTCTTTTTGAGGAGAAGACAAACAGTAAAAGACACAAAAAAGTCTAACTAGTGACAAGGAACCTTGTTTGAAGGTCTGTTTGAGCAGCAGCGGCTCCAGAGAGGGGTCCAACTCCTCGGCCACATTCTCCAGCAGCACAGGGGTACCAAACTGAATACTGTTCTCCAAAGTTCGTATGTAGTCTGCATCGGTCAGTTTGATCACCTACAGAGAAACGTCTTATTTCAGGTCTCTACAAGTATACGCCTTAGTTCATCAACAAGTACTGTATAGCCACTCATTTCCTCCTAATTATGCTCTTCATTTGTAACACAATGGCAATATAACATATTTGTAATACAATAGTATGTGAGTAAACAATTATCATCATTATCATTATCACTGTCACTCTCATCCTTCTAATCATCGTTACCGCTACCTTTATCACTATTTTTATCATTACAAATATTAGTTATAACAATTAAAATATAACAATAATAATAAAACTGAGAAAGATTAAAAAATACGCATATACATATACTATCATTATTAAATATTGTTATATTGTTATAAAAACAATAATAATAATATTTATTATTATTATATTTATTATCATTATTATTATTATTATATAAGCGCAGCTCCAACACTGAAGTGAACGATGTTATGAACAATTGCGGAAATACTTACGGAAAGCTGATTATCCTTCTCCGAATTCTTCACCCATTTGTTTGCTTGTCCCTGTGGGTCAATCATCAAAGGCCTGCAATTGATGAAAATCTTCATCAGTCTGAATATCCATTGTTACTAACAGAAAATATGTAAGGGCAATTCTGTGTGAGTAGACATTTCAAAAATAAACCAGAGCATTCAAATCAACTAATAACTCTGCAAAAACTGCTGAAATATACTACTTTAGGTTACCGCGGTGTTTTCGGTTATTAGTAATAATAATAATAATAATAATAATAATAATAATAATAAAAAAATAATAATAATAATAATAATAATAATATTAATACTAATATTAATGGCTTTATTGTAGAATCCAGTAATTAGTTCGATTATTAGTAATAACAATAATAATAATAATAACAATGGCTTTATTGTAGAATCCAGTAATTATTAGTCCGTAACACCGTTATTAAGAGTCGAATACCCATAAACCTGTATATGTCAATTGAAAGCTTATAACATCTAAATAATGGCAAGAATACACTTTAGAAAACCATGATGTTTATTGAAATTCAGAGAGATGTTTCCGAACCAACGGTTTTCCTTTACGATATCTCAATTCTATCAAATTTCATTTTTTGTCGTCAATTGGCACCATGTTAAATTCAATACAGTTTGTTGTCTAAAACCGTGCCGGGCGTTTTTGCTGAAAGAGATAATAAATTCCCTGGTTCGGTATTTTCTACATTAATGAGGATAAAAAGTGACCAGATTGGTATCTTTGTATTCCCTACCTCGTGTGGAAACTCGCTTCGAGAAAATTGACAAAGAGCAGTTGATTATAAAGTCACTTTCGGTGAAACCTGCTGTTCGCATTATCTCAACAACAGTCAAAGAACTGCAAGAACCATCATTTTGTCTTAGAGATCTTTCCAAAGGCTAAATGTATTAGCTAAAATCTAATTTTGATGCTTTGACCCACTGGAACGTGTACGGTATTCGCAACCTTAATAAAATAATTCAGCTTAGCGTCAGCCGTCAGTACTTATCTCAAACTACAGGTCTGAAAGGAGAAGCGTTTTTCCGGAAAAGCATACTAAAAGCTGAAAGGTAAAGATAAAATTTATATTTACTTACCATCTTCTAGCATTGTCCACAATGACACCGTTGTCGATGGAGAAAGAGTCAGTAGGGAGACCAGCGATGTTCCAAGCGCGGATCTTGATGGCCTCGCCCAAGGTTTTACTCAGAGAAAAGTCGTCTGAACAAGGGATGTTCTTTGACTGCAACACGGAGTAAAAGATAAATATGATGGACGAAAGTACATACACAGTATCTACAGTAACTGATCATGTAGGAATAAAATAATTATTTATGCGATCTTCCATCGCCTTTACCATGCTATATACTGTACAAAACTTGGTGGGCATATATAATAATAACACCAACTTTCTGGGTACAACAGTCAAGCCGTCTTCTTCAGCGCGAGTCATATTCTCACAAAAACAACAACCACCTAGCCTCTTCATGCATGCTCAAACTCTGTCAGACACAAAATCAAGTCAAGAACAGCTTTAATGCAGCGACCTTTTGTACTGCTCGACAGTTTAATCAAACACAAGTTCCAAGAACGGCAAGAAACTTCAGGCCTTCCAGAACTTTGCTTGCAATATCGTCACAAAGAAGAAGAAGTACGATCACGTCACACCACTTCTCAAAGGAACTCAACGGGCTGCCAAGCAAAGAACTACTGTCTTCTAGAGAAGCTGTCAAATGCGCTACAAACGTATGAATTCGCTAGCACCAGCATATCTTAGCAGCAAATTACCAAAATGATCTCCAATTCACGAGCATTCAAACTGTAACAGAAACGGCCTTCAAAATCCTCAATTCACAACGAAAACAGGGCAGAGAACCTTTGCATTTAGAGCCACAATGATATGGAATGAAATGGACAGTGAACCAAAACATCGGAAAACCCTGGCCCTTTCAAAAGGGAAACTGAAACGACGCATGTTAAATGCTTTTATTGAAACCAGTTAAACTTTACAGCTTATCATCTACTATATATTTCTATATTTTTAATGAATATTAAATTTTATCGTTTTTTTGTAACTTTTAGAAATGTAATGAAATTTTGAAAGCCTGTGAAGAAAATTTCAATAAAGTATGTATCTATATGTATTTTAATTGCCGTAAAGTAGTACTTCCTAAACAAGGCATACATACATCATGAATGTACATCTGAGTTAATCATTTGCAAGTAAGAGTAATCACAATATTAATAGATACGAATTTCGTCGTGTAAATCAAGGATAGAATTTTCGAACAACTATTGCGTCCAACTCGAAACATAACCTGGTCAATCTTGGGAAAATCATACCATATTTGGTGTTGGCCGTTTTGTCTTTTGCTCTCCCCAGTCTCCCATTTGGCAAACCGGGAGAACTGCACACGTTTTTACGGTGTGGTGAGCCAAAAGTTGTGCGAGTGTAAATAACCGCTAAAACAAGTCCATTGCATGAGCGACTTGTAGGCAAAAGTTGTAACGTGTAATTGGCCTTTATATATAAAAGATAATAGCCGAATAGTTTAATGGAGCATCTTGCGTAGTCACAATTTACTACTACAAACCTTGCATATTTTGGTCCACTCGTGGCAGCACTCCTTCCTAAAGCCGGCCGTGAAGGCGCCAAGATATGCTATTACCCCGGATGAGATGAGCACGTCTCCAGTCAGGTTGTCATAGATATCCTGCAGTGAAACAGCAGCCGCTGACCAACGGTCCTTCTCTCCGCCCAGGCCTCCAATTAGCTTCTCGGCTCGTTCCAGTTTCTTGGAGCATAAATCAACCTGGAATAAAAATAGAATAGTTGGTGTTATCTACCGGTCACTTTTAGGGGAGGGTGGAATACTTGATCAAATAAATAAATAAACAAAATATAATTGACGGATAGCATAAGCAAGGCATAAAACTAAACAAAGTTAGAAAGGCAGCGCCCCTTAAAAAAGGGTTCAAAGGCTGGGTTCTAATTATTGGAAGGTATGCAAGGTCAAAGGGGGAAAACTTTCAAACCGTTTTTGCATATATTTGTCATTGTTAACAGAAAACAAGTTCTATCAGTCCTTGAATGGGTAGTTTGCCACAAAACCTTCTTTGTCTGAAATCTTAAAGGTGTTTAAAATGAGGTTTGTTGATAAACATGACGTCAGTAGAAATCAGCATATGAGAGTTCAAACGAACGTAAAGCTTGCATTGGTCATAATCACAAGCAAATGGAGCCATTTTTCAATAAGAAATACAAAAAGCTTACATACTGAGCAGTGGAAGACACTATTCAAACCCATTCAGTCCTTATCATACGGGAATCAATCTGCTTTCAATCTAAAGTTGTGGTTTTCCTCTGGATACTATCAAGTAGAAACACTCAAACTTTTTTTCGATATGACGAATAGTGACATACATAACAAACTACAAGAAATGCAAAACATCGAACCAATAGTTTCCACAAACATTAAAAACATACACTCCTATCCCAAGATCTCAAGGCATGGAATGTATTCCCTTAGTATCTTATGAACTCAAACTCAGTCAAAGTTTCTTTATCTAATCTCATTTATTTTTTATTAACAAAATAAACAACAGAGACGTTTATGAACCCTTGCTGGAAGTTAACTGAATCCCGCTTCAGTTCGGTGTTTATATCCTTTTTGTTCCTGATATCAAGAAATGTATGATAGGAAAAAAAATACAATAATCAGGATCTATTATGCCTAGCTGACCTGGAACTCCAGAGTGGCTTTTTTGTCGGTCATCTCCTGGAAGGTCTGCTTGAGGTTGGCGAGTTTGGCCTCAACCTCCGCCAGCTCTTTTCGCTTGGAATTGAGCAGTGCCATCGTCTCGGCCAGGGACGCTTCTGCCTCGGCGAGCTTGGCTTTCTTGGGGGCTACAACCTGCAGGTTTATACGGTGTTTTAAAAACTGATAAAAAGTCTCTATCGTTAAACTGGTTAGTTCTCAGCATAAAACATTACATTTGTAAGTGTAAAAGGATAAACACTGCGTTGTCTTTCCTGGGTTTCATCGAATATCTAAAGTATCACATAAAAATAGAAAAGGAAGGTGAAAGTTTAAGCAAAAACTACTTGTCATTGAAATGGAAATGGAAGTCACTGAACTATGCTTGGTGAAATGAATTAAGAGTGATTCCATTTTCTTCATTATAAGTATATGTACATATATGTGTACCCACATTTGTGTACGAGTTATTTATACCGAATGCACGCGTGGGTACACGTTATTTATAGTCTAATGCAATATAATCAACCAAAATATAATTGTAACTTTGACTGCATGTAGAATTCAGTATTTGTAAAACTATATTAATTTAATCTGTAAATTAAAATTTGCAGTATATTCTAATAAAAATGGGGAAAAAACACTTTTATCTTTCCTAGCATTGGCAAACGTGAAGCGAACGAGGTTTTCAAGACCAAACGAAAATAATAATAATAATAATAATAATAATAATAATAATAATAATAATAATAATAATAATAATAATAATGTATATAAAGAATTCCGCCAGGCCTCAATGCTTTTACATGATTAAAAAAACCTATGGAATTTACAGTTTTACAGATAATAAATTCAAAACCTAATAATAACAGACTAAATAACAATCCAATAACTTAATACTAATATATAACTACAAACAAACACTTATCTATATCATCATTGCCAAAAGTCAACTGCGACCATACCATGCCAGGGTGAAATTAAAGTAAGCAAGGTTACACGAAAGAGGATCATACATGAAGTATAAATCCAAGTTAGCACCGAACTGGAATCCACCAACGCGCTCACCATAAGGAAAAAAGTTCTAACATTAGTTTTTGCGTCAGTCCTATTTACCTTAGCAACCCGATCGTAGATCTCCATGGCCTGTATCCACTTACATAGCCCCTCAGCTGCCGAGGAGGCTTTGCACACCTTCTGGGGGTCAAAGTCCGGGTTGGGGATGTACTCTTTTCGGATCTTTTGCATCACGTGTACCTAATCCAAAATGGAAGAACAAAAACGAGAAACAATATCAGAATTTAGCGGGACGTGGTGGGGAGAGAAGACGTCTATTTGAGCGAGTTAAATAAATGTCTATGTGATTTTAGAAAAGTAGAGTAGGGTAGTAGTGACACAAAAATGAGATCGCAAAGTAAAGTCCGAAAAAGCAACAAGAGTGAAAAACTATACAACAAAATTGCGCCACATTCTTCCATTCGTCCGTTTGACCATTCAGAAACGTCTCTTTGTCCTTCTTGTTCTCGAGAATAAGAACTCTTTATTGTTAGATATAGCATTTGCTGTGTCAACCGCAGTCCGGTTTAGAGAACAATGAAGAACGGATCACGTGAAAGGGAAAGCGATCCCAACTTGTACTGGGGTTACATAAATGCTTAACAGAAGATACTTAAATAATTGTCTGAAATTGAACAATATATTTATTTATCCTGCCACATCTTTGAGTTACAAATTCCAACTAAAAGGAGAATGTTAATAATACTGATACGAAAACAACCGTGATGTGACAACTGCAATACTCCTTTATTTTTAAAGGTTTATTCGAGTTTCGTTCATTTTCAATTAGTGCTTGAAATAACTCGCGTGCGCGTGTTGCTATAGGATTTATTCCAGGAAGCCCCTTAACATTTCATGACGTTCTAAAATATCAACATTTTTTCTGTACTAGTTTGGAGGGGGAGCTGGGAAATCATGAAAACTAGTTCTTTCTGCACCACCTTGGAACGGCTGGAAGACAATAAAAAAAGAACTAAAAAAATAAAACCAGGAAGCAACAATTCGTTAACTTAACAATCGGTTACTAACCGGTATGTTGTCTTTGTCGTATTCCTTCAGAGAGTTCAGGAATGTCATGTCGCCGAGAAGTTTCTTGGACGGGCCCCAGTAGTCCAGGACCTTCTTCCCAGTTCCCGCCGGGTCAGGTATCTTCTCGGGTTTAATGTCCCTCATCACACAGACCGCTGACATCACTAGTTTGACACCGGCGGGCGGGTTCGTCATGGACTTGACAATAGTGATATCGGCAGGCTGTTGGAGATGATAATTCACAAATCAGTTTAAATTGGGGTTACTAAAAGTGAAACTTTAAGGAAAGGATCGATCAATGAGTCACTAAAGATCTTCAATCAATTGAAATTCTGAAAATAATCAAAATATTTAAGAATTTCAAAGTATATTCATTTAACAAACGCTTACACGGTTCTCATCACCCCGGCAACAAAGAATCATCATTATCAATGTTGTCATCATCAAGGACATCTTAAAAACAGCTTTCAACAACAACAACAACAACAACAATCTTTATTTAGCATTCAATAATTGGATCAACACAGGTGAATTCAAAACTATACCAAAAAAAGAGTGCGGACCACCTGTAAGTAACCATGAGGGACTAGTCAAGACAGGTGGCCATTTAGAATGAATTTTGAACAATAATAATAATACTCGTTACAGACGACAGCACAAAACACACCTTGAGCGTGTTGAGCGCAGCCAGTGCTGCCTCCAGAGCCGGAATAGCCTCTGCCAGTTCACTCTCACACTCGTCTTTCAGCGCTTGCGCCTCAGCAGCCTTGGCGTTGGCTACAGCTTCGTCCTTCCTCACTACCTCGCTCCTGGCTTCTACTTCCGCGGATTCCTTCTCAATGATCTGAGGGTGGTACCCACAGTAATAACAATGTTAAAGAAGGGTTCTAACACTATTTCCATTCAGTGCAACACGTATATACACGACCGCTGAAGCTAACATCAATCAAGAATTGTTTAAAACAGAGCCGAACCCTCAAGCAGTAAGGGCTGATCACAAAATGTACAGGTCTTAAAATCTGTGAGTGGTGAATAGTTATACTTGACTTCACACACACACACGCACGCACACATTCATACATACAAACAGTTTTCACTAGTTCATTTTTTGTTCACCCATATTTGGTACAATAGAATTTGTAATGGTACGAAAGAAGGGGGTTATGGGAGAGGGGATGGCCTCAATTGAAGTCCGGCCCAGCTACTGAAAATTCAAACAAAAATGTAAGCAGAAAGACAGACAGACAGATAACAGACAGACCAGACACATACATGAACACACACACACACACACACAAACAAAACATACAATTTCCCATGACAGTGAACGCAACACCAACCTTCATCATCTTCTCGTTCTCCGCCGAGGCTTTGACCAGCTGTGGCTGTAGCTCCTCCAGCTCCTTCTGCATGTCAGCCACCTGAACAAACGGGAAATTACCGTCAGTAACAACCAACAGACGATTGATTACCGTCAGTAACAACCAGCAAACGGGTGATTACCGTTAAAAACAACCAGCAAACGGGTGACTACCGTCAGTAATAACCAAGAAACGGGTGATTACCGTCAGTAACAACCAAGAAACGGGTGATAACGTCAGCAACAACCAAGAAACGGGTGATTACCGTTAGAAACAACCAGCAAACGGGTGATTACCGTCAGTAATAACCAGCAAACGGGTGATTACCGTCAGTAACAACCAAGAAACGGGTGATTACCGTTAGAAACAACATGCAAATGGGTGATTACCGTCAGTAATAACCAGCAAACGGGTGATTACCGTCAGTGACAACCAAGAAACGGGTGATTACCGTCAGTGACAACCAAGAAACGGGTGATAACGTCAGTAACAATCAAGAAACGGGTGATAACGTCAGTAACAACCAAGAAACGGCTGATTACTGTCAGCAACAACCAACAAACGGGTAACTACCGTCAGCAACAGCCAACAAACGGGTAATTACCGTCAGTCAGTAACAAACTAACAGACGAGTGATTACCGTCAGTAGCAACCAACAAACGGGTAAATACCGTCAGTAACAACCAACAAACGGGTGATTACCGTTAGTAACAACCAACAAACGGGTAATTACCCGTCAGTTAGTAACAAACTAACAGACGAGTGATTACCGTCAGTAGCAACCAACAAACGGGTAAATACCGTCAGTAACAACCAACAAACGGGTGACTGCCGTGAGTAACGAGGCCCGCATAATGTAGCTAGGGTGCTTGCAATTTTATCTTCAATACGAGCCACTGGGGTTTTAGTACAATGATGAGAAACACCGAAAAGGTGAATGTGCAAAAATGTGCAGTCAGAGAGATTAATTCCATCATTTCCCCGCACCCCGATAAAAATGCTGTGTTAGGTGGTTTTCCATTTGCCGTGTCTGGCGCCCAACACTTCAGTTCTCCAAATGGAATACGAGAGCAAGCGGAAATTGTTTTGGCCATACTGGCGCTGCTTTTCCGTTTACATTGATCAGAAGCATTTCTCTCTGACCGGCCAGCCGGACCAACCAGATACAAAGCGCTCTTAGAGTATTTTCTGTTTGTCTGGTTCGGCCAGCACAAGAGAACCAGCTCTGGCCACTGTCGATGGAAAGATCAAGGCGCGCGCGTGAAGCTTTTTCCCGCCATAACTCACTAAATTAATTCCCGCACTTCTTGCTAGCGAGAGCGACTCCATTCCCATAAGCATCATAAGTCTGGCCAGTCTTACACACGTCCTACCTGTGAGGCTGCAAATGCAAGCTTCTCCAGACCAACTTCGTACCTGCGTTTGGCTTTCATCACCTGAAAATGAGGGAAGAATAGTTCAAGATAACGTAACCAATGGAACTTTTAAACAGTTTACAACGGAGCATGTAACGACTTTCGACAGCCAGTTTGTGATCGCAACTAGCTACTATGTATGACCGACCAAAGAGTTATAACTGTAATTATATAGTGAACCCGAGCACACTTTTCTAAATAATCAGTCTTAAAAATAGTCTATTTGCTAACAAAATAGTCGAATAACTGGTTCATAAACAGACTAGATAGATCGCTAGATCTAAATACATGGTTAAGAGTTGGGAAAGCAAGTTTCACTTTAGTAGATTGTTTTTGTAAATGTAAAACACTGATTGTTATATTGTAAATATTTTTTGCTTTAGAAGCATTATTCAGTTTAAATGTAAAATTCAACAATACAGTGTAACACTGCAATAGAAGTTAGAATACCCATAATTAATATTATCATTAATAATAATAATTATTACTTATTATTACTATTATTATTATTATTATTATTATTATTAATATCACAATTACTACTAAATCAAAATCACTGGTTCAGTCTTGTTTGTTGGAACATTCCAGCCAAATAGAGTTTTTATTTGATGAGACTAGCTCTCATTTCATCTTTTCCCTTGACACGTCTCCCTTCAAGTGGTGCCCAGTTGACCTACCTCATCTCTCTTCTTTCCCAGTAGGGTCTTGAGAGAAGAAATCAGCTCAAGGTATGAGGTAGGCGTGACGTAGTTGTGTCGGCCCAGCTTGTCCAGATATCTGTCAATAGTAATATCCAGACTCTTAAATGAGCTGTTAGGTTTAAAACACCACATACTGAACGATTTAGAGGCTGATGTGATAAGTGGTAAACCAGGTGATCAGCTATTGCGCGCTAGGAACGCCTAACTAAATTGATCATATAGTACCATCCCAGAAAACCTCGCGCGGAAAAATGGTAACAGAACGATCTGATTTTGAGATAGGTCTAAGTACATTGAAAAATTCATGATCTTTGAATCAGTACATGAATCAGCTAGTTGTATTAAACAAGCAACTCCTTTGTTGAACATTATTGCCCAAACTTGACAAAGACAGCCAAATTCCTCCGCTTTGAAAAGCTGAACTTCCAAATACAATCTGAAAGTCGGCTAAACATGGAAAACCTTTAATAAGAAATTTACTGTGAACACAAAAACACACGAATGACTAAGTAACTGCAAAGTAATGTCCTTATAACAAGTTCAGTAAGTAAAGAACCATTGATCCATACGGGAAATGGCGCTAAACATAAGTTACTTCAAATAGTACTATTATTACGTATTTATTATTATTATTATTATTGTTATCATTATTATTATTGTTATCATTATTATTATTGTTATCATTATTATTATTATTATTGTTATAATTATTATTATTATTATTGATATTGTTACCCTTACTCTTGTTCTTGTTCATATTCTTATAATATTCTTATTCTCACTCATACCCTCACTTATCCCTACTCTTACGGTCATCCTAACTCTCACTCTTACTCTTGTTCCTATTCTTTCCCTCACCCTCACCCTTACCCTCACCTCAGCCTCAGCCTCACCCTCATTCTCACCCTTACCCTCACCCTCACCCTTACCCTCACCCTCATTCTCACCCTCACCCTTACCCTCACCCTCACTCTTACCCTCACCCACACCCTTACTCTCACCCTCACCCTCACCCTCATTCTCACCCTTACCCTTACCCTCACCCTCACCCTCACTCTCACCCTCACCCTAACCCTTACACTCACCCTCCACCCTCACCCTCCACCCTCATTCTCACCCTCACCCTCACCCTCACCTTCACCTTCACCCTCACCCTTACCCTCACCCTCATTCTCACTCTTACTCTTCTAAGCGATGATTTACTTGACAGTTAGATGTGTTTCTTTTCTTTTTATCGAGATAGTTGAAGTCTTATATTTAAGATTTTGTAGTTTTAAATTCTACCAACGAAGATCTTCTCACATAACTTTGTTGACAGTAAAAGTAACGCTAGACAGTGAAAAACCCGGTCCCAAATCTTCTACTCTTACTTTTCAGACAGATTTCGTGCGCTGGTGTGAAAGTACTGACAGATGGGCACCACTTCTTTTCTCTCGTTATCGTTCATCTCCACATCCTCGAGAAACTTGTTGGCGACCATCTCAAGCGCATCTTCTGGCCATGGTTGGAACCAATCGATAGTGCAGCAGTTGATGAGAGCCGGGAACTGGCGCAGCCGGTTACGAAACGCGTCTCCAATCGGGCTCATACACAACATGATGTGGAGGTTTTCTTTGCAGCCGTTGACAAAGAAGTTAAAAAGAGCCAAAGGAGAGAACTCTGCATTCTTGTCATCGGCTTGGGCCTGGGCGGCAGGCCGGACCATCTATCGAGAGATAACAAGACCTTTAAAATAATTGAACTGAGGTTTAAACGAACTACATTTGAAGCAAGGTGATGTTTTGCAGCATTTGCAAGAAAATAATAAAATATACGTGTCTTGTCAATCTTCCAGAGCAAAAAGGTGTCCAGCTTTACATTGACTAACAATAAATGATGCTATGTTAAGGTTCTATGTTAAGGTTCCATCTCAAGGTGGGTAGAAAAAGAAGAGCACATAAGACGCAAATCTCCAACCTGGTACTGGGTTAAAAGCCAATATCAATTATGAGCTGATATCATTCACTGACTTCATCTGATGGATATAGACCCAATGCATAAATGGCGGCAATTCAAATATTCTTTTGTCTACATTCAAATTAGCCCTACTAGCCTCATTTTGGGTAACATATTCTTTTGAAAGTTTAACTCAAGAACGAGGCTAGTTGCGCTAATTTCAATGTAGACAAAAGATTATTTAAATCGCCGCCATTTATGCATAGGGTCTATTGAACCAGCTGAATAAATTTTCTTGAATAATACTCCCAGCAGGACGGGACCATGAAACTGTCAAAACCAATTCCCGTGGCCAGGCATTCTACCGATCGGTATACCTAGTTTATTCCTTTAAATTGTAAATATGTAACAACACGAGTGTTTTAAAGCTTCTATTTGCCATCGATCGTCGCTTCGCGATTTGATCAATTTTCCGAAGATTTGCAACACGAGTGAATTATATGTACTCTTATTTAACACTAAAAGGTGCATAAAAGTTATTTTATTGTATATAATCTGCTATATTGTCTTACAATAAAATTCTTTAATTCAAATATAATTACCTCTAATTGGCGCCCTTTAATTAGTACCTTATTTTTTTTTTTTAATTTATTTATTGAGCTTCCACCTGTACTACTTCCTACGGAAACTTGTTGCTTTTAGTTGTTTTAGAGCTAAAACTATAAGGAAAGCGGCTTTTCAAGCTCCGTATAAAACGCTACATCTTGCTGTAAAACTATCTCTGCAGTCTATAGCTAGACCTGATGCACTTGTCAATGGTTTGCCCCATGGAGGCAGGTATCAGGCATGCCAAAGGGATTGACTTTTTCACCGATATTTTAATCAGTGCTAGTGAGTCTCCCTGGTCGTGGGCAGGCATTTTGATTCAATTTTTACAGTGGAACCCTGGTTTAACGATATGCCAAGGGAGCGTTAAAATTATATCGTTAAACCGGGATATCGTTATAGCCGAATTCCCGGTTTAACGATATTGTGAGAAAATTTCTAAAAATATCGTTATACCGGGATAAAGCTGATATTCGCCTTTTTACTGCACGTTATCTAATAAATCTGTAATTGATCATCAAATGAATTACAAGTGCAATATCCGGAGTATTCTTCAATGTCCTTAAAACATGTCAAAAACAGTTTGTAATTGCTGTTAATGAATAAAAGTTTGTTATATTATACTATATTGACTATATTAGTGGTTCCTGTGGTCAGTGATATTGATTTTATCGTTATAACCGAAAATATTTTGCGCTCGGTCAACAACAATCCCATCGTTAAACCGGGAATATCGTTATACCGAAGATCGTTATACCGGGGTTCTCCCCATACATTTTACTATAACTTTTGCTGGGCAAACCATTGTTGATCGTTATACCGAAGATTGTTACACCGGGGTTCCACTGTAGTGCTAAAATACACAGAAACTGGATAAATTTGATGATTGTTTGGTAGAACAAGAGTCAACTATCCGCTCCACGGGACCAATGTACGAGTCAATCCTCGTAGTACATGCCCGATACCCAACCGCCCGGGGGAACCACCGAAAGGTGCACAATACTATAAGTAAACGACTTTTGAAACTCAATGTCTACTTAATGAACGAATTAGCTGAACGGCTCAGAACCAGGTTGATCACCCAAAACACATCACTGGTGCTTCCCTGTAAACCCTCTCTCATTACTTTTGTATTGACACAGTTAACTAATTTATGGACCCATCAATGTAAACCCGAGAGGAGGGTCCCCCGCAATGGGCGGGAATTTGATCAAAATCGTTAAAAAATGTCAAATTCCCCGAGGGTCAAACCTTGTGAAAAGTTCCCACTACTGGCAGAAGAAACTAAACAGAATAATTCTCCTTCAATCAAAACTAAGAAGAATGACGTAGTGCGTCCTTTTCTGCAAGCGAATTCGTCAACTAAACCCGCCCGCAAGACGTATCAAAGAATGAGGTTGCAACCTCCTAGTAAGACTGGCTATACTTTTGTCAAGTTTCTGGTATAAGAATCCTTACACAGTTTTTTGGAGCATATTCTATTCGTGCAAGAACAAAGAACCACATTGCACCAAAGTTTAAAAGTGAAATTCCTTATAACAGTAACGTGAACCTATTAATATTGAAAACTTCAATCATGTAACAATGGGTGTTGTTTGACCCATCATTATGTTGAATTCCCAACCCCTGGGACAAGGAAAACGTAAATGCCACCCTGGGTTTACATAGATAGGTGCATAACCCTTAATGGCACTAGACATACATTTTAAGGCAAGGCATAATTGGGGCATATTTGGATTCCCAAACACAAATTTCAAAACGATGAGTTACAGGAGGCCATTTGGCACACAAGTAGCCACTGAAATATGAACTAGTTTCCATGGCAACAATAAGCCATTTTTCACTTTACATTGTTATGGAAACAGATGCTCCCAAGCAAATAGGCCCTTTGCAGCTGGCCTATTGACTGAATTTTTTAAGTTCTTGCTAATTTTGTGCACAATTTCTAGACATTCAGAGAACATAATCTTACTGGCTAAAACCTCCAGCTTATGCAATCAGTCAGCCAGACTTTTGTACATGGCAACTATTTTATAGTTTTGATAATTTAAATTGTAACAGTACAAAGTAAAAAGACAGCCTCCCTGCAGACACTTGATTTCTTTTGCAGCAAGAGCTCTTCCTGGGAAATAAAGTCTGCTGGGAGGCTAGCTGTAGCTAGCTTATTCCATGACCTAAAGTCTTTTCCTAACTTCCTGATGACATTTCCAGGCCCTAAAACATATTTTCTAGATTAATGATTCTTCATGACTGCGTGGGCTCTGAAACAGAATACCATAGCCTTGGTCAACTGATATAAATTCAAGAATATTTAAGGAATCTCATGACCATGTCATAGATGGGTTTACAAAACTTCCTGTAGCCACGTCTAGTCATATGCAGGTAATCGTACATGTCTTCAGGCAAAATTATACCATCGGACTTTACAAACCCAGGATCAGCATCTAAATAATGGGCATTTGGAATTGCAGGAATGAGGTCTTTCAATGTGTGATTGACTTGAAAATGTTTATCACGCAGTAAATTTGGTTTCTCTCCCCTTGGCAGAAGCCCCTGAAAAGAAAGGTGTTTTTAAAATCAACAACTAGAAACTACAGAAGTTGGTTATTTATATGAATCCAGACTATTGTTGTAACTTTTTAGAACTCTTTTAATTGCAAAAATGACCAGAAATGAAGTAAATCACTGCACGTCCCGGGGGGTACTCCCATACATAAGCTATACGGGGACGTGCTGCCCTTCAGGGTATGGTTTTCGATCGTCCGCTCATAAACAGGGTCTCAAATTCAAAGATTTTCGAATATTTTTTTATAAACAAGGTCTAAAAATCACGCATTTTGACGAAAAAATGAGTGGAATTTGACCTGAAAATCATAAACAGGGTATCAATTTTCCATGATTTTCACGAACTTTTTATCATAAACAGGGTCAGGGTTTCAAGGTCCGGGCGACACCTCCCTCCTACCCAAACTTAAGTCGAGTACCCCGCCCCGGGTATGTAGTGTGGTTAAATAAAGCTATTCTATTCTATTCTATTCTTCACTCGTCCACTCAATAGACGAAGAAGTAAGTATACAGTAAAACCCCGCGCATAAGAGCCTAGATTTTCCAAGTTTGCCTAAACAGTTTCTTAAGTAAATGGTGCTTACCAGGAAATTAGGCTAAACAGGCTCTTAAATATATAGGTTCTTATTTTCTTTAAAAAAACATGCTTTTTTATTCATAGATAGTTTAATACTGTAAATCATTTAGCACAGCTGAACATTTCTATGTAATTTGCTTTCCATATTATTATTTAGAAATTCCATATTATGCTTACAGTCACTAGTAGATGAGATTGTCATGCATCCGGTATTTTCACTGAAGAAATATTTTTTGTTGTTGTGTTCATATAGACATGTTCTTTATCTGAATGACATTTTCAGGGTTCTGTGCCATTGTCATTACTCTGTGAGGAGCTTATTTTCTTAGATTTATAGATTTTTAGTTTGACGCTGTTTGATAAAATAAGAACCTGCTGTGAAATTATAGCCTAAACAGGTTCTTATGTAAAGGGGTTTTAAATGGAATATTTTAGCCTAACAGGCTCTTAAATTCTAGGTTCTTATACGCGGGGTTTTATGGTTATCGACGCTGTTTGTGTAGATATGTAAATAGGAACTCGTTTCGCTTCTTGATCAGTATAATAGTGCAATAAACTTTTAAAACAGTATTTTTAGATGTTTGTTCTGTTTTGGTTAGGGTTGGGTAGGGATGTGTTTGGTTTGGGGATGGCTTTAGTCTTAATTAGAGATTGAAAGGGTTTGGGAGGACACCCAGATTAGGGTTTGCCCTGTTGTGGACTCCCTTGTTGTGCTTTTATTCTTATTTAAATTATATCGATGTATTTTTGGTATTTTGCACGAATAAAATGAAATATATATGTCAATAATTGCGCGTTTTGATTGCTTCTTGAACGGTCTGGATGCCCACGGCCATTTAATACGGATTATTGTTAAAAACCTATGCGCGCGCAGAACCGGATGTGCGAAGTAAAGAATTCCCACTTGCACGGTGTTATTGTCGTTTTTAGAAAAAATTCCAAATAATAAAATACTTATTTTAAACCTCGAACGTTCGGTCTTTACGGGAATATCAAACTTAAGCCTTGACGCATTGCCATCGCTATCGCTCGGTCAGTACAGCAAGGTCTCAGTTTGATATCTCCCATACAGACCTCACCGGTTAATAAGAGGTATATAATTCCGATTTTCGAGGAAAACACGGCCCATACACACGTGTAGAGCAAGATCTCGCTAGGGAGCAAGACCGCAGGCAACCTGGATCGCTCTTCTCGATTCGACTACGTTTCTTTCAAGCCTGTTGATCACTTGGTGATCTTCTGATCATGTCTGCTGTTTTGACAAGCAGTTTATAATGTTTGTATAGACGCTCAGTTACGGTCTAATTGAAGGTACTTTATCACTTTTTCCTGTCCCAGCACTTGAAGTTTTTAGCCTGGTTTTCATTAGCGACGCAAAAACAAGCGCAGAAATAAGCGCAAGAGCATGAGTTCTTAATTCACCGTGAAAACGGCCTTGATGCAAGAACAAGAAGTGAAGCAAACGCAAGGATCAAAACTTTTCATTTTTCTTGTGCTTGCTTCAACGCCTTTCTCGTGAAAACGAAACATGAAGCAAGAGCAAAGAGTATTTTTGAGCTATCTTTTTTATCAACCAATCAAAGCACTCGTTCGAGGTTCGTTCGTCCACCAAGATGGCGGAGACAAAACTGGGCCGTAGCTAGCGTCAGGCAGGGAGGGCAATTTGAGTCTAGCTACGGCCCTGCAGAATAAAGTTTTGAAGAAAGGTTTTCAGACACGGTGCGACAGTTCCCTGTTATTCATGATTATGGTTCGTTTTCATTAGACACAAGGAGCTTGCGCTTGTTCTTGCGTCGCTAGTGAAAAACCATGCTTCATCTTCCATATCCTTAACTCTTAAAGTTTTATTTTCCGTTTCTTAACAGTTAGTACACGAGCAATATTTCCTTGACAAGCTTTCCTTGACAAGGAAAAATTGCTCGTGTAGGTGGAGAATAGTGGACAATTTTTTCTTGTAAAGGAAAAGCTCGCATGCTAGTTTTTCCTTGACAAGGAAAACTGTCAAGTCAGAAATTTGCACGTGTAGACGAACAACAAGGAAAATGTGGCAAGGATATTATTGATTTAGTGCCCAGTCTCTTGCAAGATGACAAACAAAAATGGCGGCTACAAAATCGACATAAGACTGGGACCAATTTTTCTTAAGTACTCCACTGACTGCAAGGCGTTGTGGGCACAACCGAAACTTATCAAGGAAAACTTGCTCGTCGTCTACACGAACAAGGAAACCTTGTCAATGGAAAATTGTAAAGGAAAACTTGTTCATCATCTACACGAGCAATAAAAATTGACAAGTAAACTTGTCAAGGAAAAATTGCTCGTGTAGATGAGGCTATCAATTTTTGTCTTCCATTTCCTAGCATTAAGAGTTTTATCTTCTATTTTCTTAAACCTTGAAGTTTTAATAGTTTATTATTAGCAGCTGAATTTAAACTGAAGTTGTTCAAGTGTCCTACCTTTTAATGGCAACCCGACCGTAGACTGTTTGGCTACCTGAAATGAGTGTTCTCATAAAAATGACAAAAATATCATTTGTTCTAATTTATTTATCTTGTGTGGAAGTAATCTAGTTAGTCTGTTTTACTCAAATTATTGTAAGAGAAATCACAAAATAAAGTCTGCCATGCATGCTCTTAATTTTTTTTTATATTGAAAGTGCAAATAATCGTGTAACAAAGAATAAATTTTCATAATCAGGGAAACTTTAGTTCACCCCAATATTAACATATTTTAGTGTTTCTAAATGCACGTTGTATAATTCAATATTGGTTGTGAATAAAATTCTTAACCTATGTTTTAGTTTTTATATTTTGATTTCAACTAATTTATCTCTTTTATAAAAGAGACTAAAACGTTAAAAATCATTTTAACGACAACTGAGGGTGCCCTATCAAAGAGCCCTGAAGACTTACTTCGATGTTTACATTTTTAGGACATGATGGTTCACATGAAGCAAATACACTGATCTCGTGCAGGACATGGATCACAATTCTTTTAGAATTTTGATGTCTCTCTTTTACAATTAATTATTAGGTTGACGTCACTATATCTAAATTTTTAAAATCTTTTAACAATGGTATTGGGTTGGATAGGGATGTATTTGGATTGGGTCTGGCTTTTGGACCAAACTTTACTACATTTTGGACCTTTGTTACATTTAAGACCAAACGTGTATTACACTGATATTAAGGACCTTTATTACATTTAGGACTCGATCCGTATTACATTTCGGACCTTTAATTTCTTATAATTTGGGACTAAATTTTTATTACATTTCGGACCTTTATTACATTTAGGGACATTTATTGCATTTGAGGCTTCTACATACCTGGATTAGGGTTTGTACCCTGTAGTGCCCTCTCTTGTTAACGTTGTACTTTTATTTCTTTAAATTTTATTTATTTTATCAGACTCGATCCCAGTCGTTTCCTGTTGGTGTTTTCATTGTCTTATTCGGGAAGAGGGGACTGGAACGAGCGA